>JAZKJV010008889.1:600000-906159 GCA_037367405.1 Ottelia alismoides | reverse complement strand
TAATATTTCTGTAAATATGCATCTGGAACTCTACACTTGTATTGAATTGCATAAATATCCCTCTGGGTATATATTATTGAATATTTTTGGAACAATTGCATGTTTACCAGCTGGATTTCTTTGAGATTTTCATATTTCGTCCCAGAACATCAAATATTTGCAAAAATGCCCCTTCCAGAATATATTTTATTTTTGTAGTTTTTATTTTTGTAAAAATTTGATCTCTTCCTTTAAAATTTTGTGGAAAATTACATTAAATACCTAACCTATACTTTTATCTTGTATATTTTTGGTTGGGTATTTTGAGTCTTTTTTCTAGTTATAAAAATTCAAAAATCAGGCTATTATTCCCTTTTTACAGTAAAAAAAACACATAAAATATAAAAATATTTTGAAAAATTACAAAAAAATTTATTTTGTGAGCCTACATACAGAGAATCATTAAAAATAGAAAAAGAAATATCCTAAAAATTAAAAAGCTCCAAAACACATGTAAAAATTACAAAAATGCTATAAAATCCAAAAATACAACTTTAAAATTTCGTGTACTATATTTATTATTAATTTAAAATACTTTTGGAAAATTTTGAGCATTTTTGTTTTTTTAACTTCCAAAAGAATTCAATTCATTTATCTTATTCACTATTTTGTCTTTTTTGTGACCTTAAAAATATATAAAAATTAGCGCAAATTCCTTAAAAATTATAAAAATATTAAACAATTTTATAAAAGTAAAAACATTTTATTTCTTTTCTTTTAATTTTAGTTGCATTTATAAATATATTTCCCTATATTATATATAGCCTTATATATTCTTATATTATATTTTTAAAAAAGAAAAGAAATTAAAATCAGAAAATATAACAAGAAAATAAAAAACTTAAATTAAAATAAAAACCCACAAAAATTTCAAAATTTAAAAATACCCATTTATTGTATTTCTTTCTCAATTTTTGATTGTCTATCCTCACTTGTTTCCTGTGTTCGACCCCTACTATTCTTGTCCACTATATACATCTATTTGTAGAGTATAATAATTTTTGATTCACACTTGCCTGCTTGGCTTGGTCTATACATTGTGTGGCTTAATTGTTGTTCAATTTAACTCTGTGAACGGTCACCTCAGCAACATTTTATCTTCTCCTTCTGTGAATATAGTATTTCAGTCCCTTGCAAAAGTCGATTCAACAAATGGCACCATTGTTGAGAAGCAATGTGTAGGATAGTCATTTTCCTTCATTATTTTTCTATATTTATTCTCTCTTTTATTTTATATATTTTCTTACTTGTATTAATGCATTCTCTTTGATTTTTCTTATGAGGGACTGATTTACACGAATTATCGCGGTCTAAAGAGTATGTCTCACACAAGGCGGAGACAACCGAGGTTGCTGCGGTGACCCACAATAAAATGTATTTAATCAACAATTAACCCACACTACAGATCAAGGAAATAGAAATAAATGTTGAGTTAAAATTTATTTTTAACTTTGCACAAAATGTATAGCAAGCAAGTATGCAGAGAGTTCGAACACAGGGAGCAAACAGGGTAAGTGCAAATAAATGTGTGTGAGTGAATGTGAAGTGTCTACACTAAGCAAGCAAGCAAGGATTTTTGTGGGTTTTTAATTTTGTATTTTTATTATTTTTATTTAATTTCTAGTTTTGTATTTTGATTTTTAATTTTCTTGATTTTTCTAATTTTATATTTTATATATATACATATTTTTTTAATATAGGAAGATAAAAATAATGTAATAATAAGGAAAGATCAAATATTTGTAAAAATGTGCAAAAATAACCAAAAATTCAGAAATAAAATCTTTTTGGTCTTTTTATAATTTTTTACTGTTTTTATGATTTTTGGGTATTTTTTCAAGGTGTTTTTGGTATTTTTAAATAGCAAAATAAGCCAAAACAGTGGATAAGCTACTGGCTGAAAAAAATGAGAATTAAAAATAGCAAACAACCACCAAAATTTTTCAAACTAATTTTCAAATAAAGATAATAAAATATAGAGTAAACAGGATACTGAGTTATATTTTTCTGGGTTTTCTTTGATTTTATATTTTTTTTGAAGTTTTTATTTATTTTTGAATTTTTAAGGTTTAAATAATTAAAACAAGCATCCAAACATTAATCAGGCCTGACAGGGTATATATGCAATTTCACAAACATCCAGGGGGCACATGCAAAATTTCCACAAAGTTTTAAACTAAAACTTGCATTTACTGGACTAAAAGATAAATTACAGAACCCGGAGGGGCCTCAACACAAAATGTCCAAGCCAAACACGTGCAACACACGCGCCTGGTGGGGACCTAAACGCAATATCCGAAAATCTCCGGGGATACTATGCAAAATATCCCAAACTTTTACACTACGTTACAAAATTTTGGGACTAAACTGAAATAAATAAACCCCAGGGGGGTCCTTGCAAAAAGCCCACCCCCTCACGCGCACAGGCAGTGAGGTGACGTGGCACAGGACCTATGTGCAAATAAAATAAATGTGCGGGGCTTACATGCAAATAATACAAAAAGTTTATGCTACAGACGAAAGTTTTGGTACTAAAGAGTAAATACCAAACTGTGTAGGGGCTAAGGTGCAAAATACCCTCAGCGCGCGGATCCAACGGCTGCAGATATTCACTTATACACGTGGCATGAATCCAATGGTCGATGACGCTTCGCTTGGACGGCGGAGATTAGATCATCTGAGGACGATCCGACGGTGGAGATGCAACGCGATCCAACGGGTGCTGCTCGACCTGGGGGGAGCTCCTCGATCCGACGGCTGGGAGGTGATGACGAAGAACACGCCGGCCGCCAGCGAGGGCGAGCTCCGACGCGTGAGATCTCCGACCTCCGGTGGAGATTGGGATTCAAAATGGGTGTGGAGGCTCCTGCTGGTCTCCTCTTCCTCCTGGAGGCGTCAAAAATCCACGGCGAGGGCCGTGGTGCTCGCGGGTAGCTGGCGGAGCTATGGGGCTTCAAAAGCTCCGGCGAGCTTCAAAACTCGTCTCGAGGCACGCTTGGGCGTGCGTTGACCTGTAAAAAGAGTCAAGAGGTCCAGGGCAAACTGCCTGGACCTCTGGATGGACGTGGGGATGCGTGAAGCGAGATGGCGATGAACGGCCGGAGGAGCGCTCCGGCCAAGATGACCGATTGGGCGAAATAAGCGAAGGAACTCGGATTTTTTGGGGTTTTTGATCCTTAAGCTAACAGGAACTAAAAGCATGCAAGAAATAAAAGGGGGAAGGCCCTCAATGGCCGAAGCCAGAGGAAGTTGCAAACCTCGACCACGGAGTTGCGGGAGGTAGGGGAAACACCTCCGACCTCTGAAGCCTTGGCTGAAGAGCTCTCGTCGGAGCTGTCACCTCCAGGAAGCTCTGGAGCACGAGATTAGGCGCGAGGGGTGGACCGAAGGGAATCCAAATTCAAACTGAAGGTCGGGGGTTCTCTTTATTTGGTTTGACCTCGAGCTGTAGGGGCTCGAAGATCAACGATTCTGGAGCGTCTTAGTGATGCAATCTCCAAGGTAATCACAAGGCAGGCAAGGTGGTTGGTAGGGGAAGAAGATTGCAGAAGGGTGCAAAGCGAAATGGTGAACGGATTGGGTGGGAAAAAACCAATAAAATGGCTCAAAAACCAAGCCACTGACAGGGGGTAGGTGGGGAAGACGACCAGTTGACCGGGGTCAACTGGTGGCGCCTCCTGGTTGGTCCACGTGGACCAACCAGGAAAAACCCACTGGAAATGATTCGTAAAATCAATTAAAAATAGAAAAAGATTTTATTACTTTTAGGTTATAAAATAAAAAATGTTTCTTATTTTCTAAATAATTTTATGGTAATTTTTAATTATTTTTATGAGGCTTATTTTTACAAGTTCACTTTTTAGCCCTTTATAGGTATAATACCTATGTATTTAAGTATTTTATTTTTATTTAGGTATTTTTAATATTATTATTTTTATTTATGAGTTTCTAAAATTATAAAATACTTTTATACACATAAAGATATTTTTATTTTATTTTTCTGATATGTTTTGTATATTTAATAAAATATAAGAGTGTATTGTATAGGTATACATATAAGTATAATACCTTGTATGATCTATATATGTTTATTTTTATTTTGAGTTTTCTTTAGGTTTTTATTCCAATTTTAATGTACATAATTATTATAAGTAATATTTACATAATTATAAAAATATAAAAAAAAATAATGAATAAATAATAAAATGAATATTTTAATCTGTACAATTGTACAATAGGGGTCCAAAACTCAACTTTTAAACCGTAGCTCCGCCAAATGCAAAACCACTGCCATTAGTTAGCTTATTTTCTTCTATATACAATTAAAGTGAGTTTGCGTCATTTGGAGTTTTCATTTGTGAGATACGGGTCTGGAAGTTGGGATTCTGGATTTTTATTCAGACCATAACTTTTTATCTGTACATTATTTTTGAGTGAAATCAATTTTGTATTTTTCTTTATTAAATAATTTACAATTTCATGTACAAAGTTTCTTTATTTGATGTATAAAAAGTGGAACCAAAAATAGGTCCCAAAAGGAATAAAGAATGAATTAATAAATATAGGTATTTTATCTGTATCTTGGCCCTTATCTCCCCCTACTTTATTCCTTGTCGACCTATTCATCAAGATGCCTAGGTCTCGGGGTTTTGGGTCATAAAATATTTACAATATTTTATTTTTTTTCTTTTCTTTTATTTATTCTATAATTTTAGCTTTAATTACAGTATTTTATACACTATTTAGATGCACATGCATGAATGCTAAGATGATGGAATTAATGCTATTTACAGTCATTTGCTAGGGTTTTTGGTGCCAAAATGATAGAATAAAGATGATGAAATGTGGATTCATCAGGGACTTCGAGACAATAACGATCGCCTAGGTGGTTAAGGCATCTGGTTCAAGAAGACTTGGTCAATCTACCTATTGACCAAGAGGAGAGAGAAAGAGAGATAGAGAGACTTGGCATAGGTTTTTTGTTTTATTTTGTGAGAGAGTGATTTATTTTTGCATTATTAATTTGTAATAATATAGGTACTTTGAACTTTGGACATTCGCCCAATTTCAAAGTGATTGTTCACTTGGGGCTCATCTTGTTTTTTTCATGATTTCTACCATCTTTATTTTCTCTATTTCATGTGTTTTGAGTTTTCTGCTCTTTCTTTTCTTTGTTTTTGTGATTCAGCCCTTATATCTAGGTGTGCTTGCTCGGTAGCAAGTTCCACATCACTAAGTAAATTCATATTACTATAGATTACTTTACGATTGGACATAGCTAAAACTTAATTGATAAAACTTAGATTGATCACCGAGCGCTAAGAGAGGCAACATACAGTGCTTTTAGGACCCGTTGTGGTGGGCAACGAGTTGTCTCGAAGGTCGGACTTTTAGGTGATCATTCTAGGGTTTAACATTTTGATTCTTCAAAGTAATAACGCTAATTGTTCTTAGGACGATTTCATCATTGTATTTGCATATAGACTAGGTTTAAACTTTCTGCCTTGCATCCACACATGGAGAGAGTTGTGAATCACTGTGAGTCTTCTATATATGCATTCATCATTGTTTTCTAACTTGCATTGCATTTCTGCCTTCTCGCTACGATTTGACAATCTAGGAAAAAGGAAGTTCTACAAAAACGTTAGGCGCTTATATTAAATCTACTCAAAGCAAGTGATAACACAAATAAATTAAAAAAGGGACTGCTAAAAATACTTGACCTAAATAATTTGATTAATTGGATTCAGTGCGTTGGGTAAAAAAACCCTTATTTTTTCATGTACCATTGCGGAAGGTCTCCTTTTCGAGTGAGTAAGAGCAATCATAAGGATTAGAGCCAAAAACACAGTCTATAACTGCCTTGTGTATCGCCTGGATTTCCAAAGTATTGACTACTTTTATCGTACGTGGATGAGTAGGGCCTGGTCAATGATGATGTTCTCACATTGTGTAAAACGTCGACCTTGTCGAAAATGTTGAGCTTAGGCCACGTCTTCATGGGTGTGTATGTCTCATAGTCTTGCGTCCGAGTAGGACCTTGCACGCCCACGGGTGATTCCGTTGCGAGCGAGGTCTGATGTAGTGGTTTCACCCATTAGATTCCTCTCTCTCTCATTCTTTGGTTGAGTAGGGATCCAGGAAGAGTTACAAGGACTTCAAAAAGTGTAGACTATTTGTTAGAGAGGAGGAGGGCAAGTGCGAGATACTTTTCTTGTAGTACTCTAGCTCCTATCGGATTAGCGTAATGACTCGTGCAAAGATAATTGCCTGAAAAAAATCAATCTAAAAAAATACAAAGATAATTGTCGAACATGCACAGCTTCACGGGTCGAATTGGTGAATGCATTGTATTGTGGTTTGATTGATTTGTTTTTGTTAAGGTCAAGATTCAAAACATCGCGACTTTGTGCCATTTTCATTTCTTTTGCATATTTTCCTCTTGACTCCTCGCTCGCTTCGAGCCATCTAACGTTTTCCACTCATTTTATTTCTGTTCATTTTTGTATCTTTCATTCATCAATCTTATTCTTCTATGCTTCAATCTTTGCCACTAGTACTTGTTAGTCAGAACTCCGTCTATGCCCACATCAATTCTGTGTTGCTGACATCTCCAATAATTTGGGGAGATTCCCCAATCCATGGTTTAGAGTCTGTAACTCAGAGGCTCCCTACTTCTTATTTCTCATCCAACATGGGAACACTCTGTTCTTGAGTTTTGCCCCATTTTTGATGGAGATTGACATTACTACATACTCGTCTCCATCCCTACTAAGATTCATAATTGACCGTAATTCTGAATTATTTCTCTCCATCCGATGCTTGCATATAGTCTGATCGAGGGTGTATTTCCATTATAGATCTTGACCCCGATCTAGAGCCAGAGTCACAAGCCAAAACATAAATGGCTCAAGCTGAAGAGGAAAGCGACCACAGTCCCAACCAGCCGAAAGACCAGATCATGGGATGGGCAGTTCACAGCACAGGAATGAAGTCAACATCCAACTCCTTGCATCAATCTAAGACATACAATAGTAGTTAATGAACTAAGGATTAGCCTATGTTGCTTTCCAGACATGCTGAATGATTTGAGATGCCATTGAGAGAGGGTGGATTTCATAGAAAAATGAAGATCCGAACAAAGAGGATGTAGAGGACATCCTGTCAGTAGGTGGACCCTATCATGAAGAAGGAGAGGCAAGACCACCGCGGCCAAAGCCCACGATGAAACAAATTTATAACCCTGGGGCAGGCCATGTCACCAAGTGGATTCAAATTCCACCCGTATATGCCCATTTCAAGATGAAGCCGCATTTCTTATCTTTGCTTCTAGTCTTCCATGGGAACACAATCGAAGAGCCATACATCCCCTTACAATAATTTCATTGCATCTGTGCAACAACCCATTACCCCAACATTTCTCTATGGGTGATCAAGATGATTGCCTTCCCATTTAGTCTCCACGACAAGGCCCTTTATTTGGTGAACCATTTAGGGAAGGTAGTCATGACCTGGGAAGAGCTGAATTTGGTATTTCTTCACAAGTTCTATCCTCCCAGTCGCTTGAACCAGATGCATGCTTGCATCTCTAGTTTCATCGAGCAGCCCCATGAGTTGATCCATGAAACGTGGGAGAGATTCAAAACCTACAAAAGAAGTGTCCCCGCCATGAAATTCTGAAGACTAGTATGGTTTAGTACTTCTTCGATGGTTGACACATGAGAGACAAAAGATATATAGACGTGGCTTTTGGTGTCTCGTGTTTCAATAAGGGATGAGGATGTCATTTGGGATATTTTTAAGGAGATGACCGAAGGAGAAGCTGCTCAATCCTCATCGCGTGCATTCATGAATATGCCTGATACCGGCCACAAGGTTTGTTAACATGGTAGCTCATGCCGAAGAAAAAGATGAGAGCTCCAACCATAGTATCATTAGGAGCCACTGTCTAATGTAGACAACATCGACAAGAGGTCGCAAGACCTCAAAAAACTTGCAGTAATTGAGAAGATGACCCAGGGCTCGGAGAAGCTCGATATCATTCCCAACAGTTGGAGCAGCTTGTTCGAGCACTAAATGCTTATGCTTGCAACTCTATATCTTCCACCACCGAGACATCTGCTGAGACGAAAGAGCCAACATTGACACAACGTCCTCAACTGAGTCCCCTGTAGCCCCAACTTGTCCAGCACGTATACTACATGCAGGTCCCAGAGCAGCCCCTACTACCGCAGACACAAATGGTTGTCTACCAGCCCGAGCTCTAGCCTTTGTATCATGAGCCATTCTGTACACCTCCACCGCTCATCCAAGAGATAAATGGTGTATGGGATGATGAGAAACAACTGACCTATCCTCATAGACAATTCCAAGGTCAGAACTCAGCCAATAGGCCCTACCACCACCAGTAGCAGGGGGAAGGAACTTCCATTCCTATCAATCCCAGTACAAACAACCTCCACAGCATGGGAACAAATGGAGGCAGGGATACCAGCAGACTGGATACCGGACACCACAATCTCACCAGCAGAAATAATTTTCTAATTATTAGAATTCGTACACCTCTCATCACAACCAATAGTACTCCTCTTGTCCCCCCGCCTCACTATCAGAACCA
This sequence comes from Ottelia alismoides, assembly GCA_037367405.1. NCBI lineage: Eukaryota > Viridiplantae > Streptophyta > Magnoliopsida > Alismatales > Hydrocharitaceae > Ottelia > Ottelia alismoides. Next base: position 897,503 of record JAZKJV010008889.1, on the reverse strand, counting down.
TCAGGGTTACCAACAATAACCTCTTCTAGAGTACCAGAGGCCCACACAAGCTGACTCTTCTGAGGGTGTGTCAGTTAACCTGGCCCTGGACTGTCAGGCTCAACTGATCAAGAACATGGCTGAGATGAGCCAGAAGATCGATGGCTTGACAGTTGTGAAGAATGTCACACCAGCTTAGGTCGAGGCAAACCTGAACAACTTCCGTTGCAAGGATCAGGTAGTCGGTAGCGTCCAACCCTATTCAGATGATATTAATTGCTTTTTTATCTAATGTCGTTACTCTCAGGAGCGATAACACACTCTAGCCATCGGCAACAACGAAAGGGAAGAACATTGCATCTAACAGTGAGTCGTCAGCCCAACCAACAAAAGCGCCAAGAAACATTTTGCAGCACCAGAAGAAAAAACAAAAACACAAATATGAAAATCCAAAAAGGAAGAAATAATAGAATTGTTGGAATTCAACGAGCCCAAGAGATGTCCGCAGCATAGACTGACCTGAAGCCAACCCTTGAAGCTGAGCTAGCTATTTTTGGTCCATAACTTGTAGATGATTTTTTACACTCATACCATCTACCTGCAAACAATGATATGGACACAATTTTGAATGACACTGTTTTAAGTTCTATAATATGCATTTTCCTGAAGCTGAGAAAAAACAAAAAAATCAGAAATTTGAAAAATGCTTTGTCTGATCCTATTATTGTAGAAATCATACAAAACTTGGTCTTTAATATGACTTTGATGAAAGCTCTTGAATACATATCTGTTGTGAAGAAAGGATTGAAATATGCATGTACTACAAGGTGCATGTCTCATCCCCACAATCCAAGAAGTCAAGGTGGCAAGCATGAAGAGCACATCCTTACAATGGCCACCATCAACGTTAATAGCAATCTCCCAGATAAAAAGAAAGATAAGGGAGTTCCACTCATCATTGTCAGATGTTCAATCATGAGTTTGAATGCACATTTCTCGACAATAGGTCTTTTGTCAAGTTGATGTCAGTTTCACTACTCACAGAAATTTGGGCTAGGACCGCTCACACCAAAAAAGATGATTTTGTAGTTTGTAGACAAATCTGTCAAGCAACCAAGGGGCATGTTGGAGGACGTGATCGTAACCATTCAAGGGATCTAGTCCCTTATTGACTTTGTCATGCTAGACATGGACGTCTCAACACCTCTACTCCAAACCCCTATCTTCCATGGTCAGTCGTTCCTTTGAACAGCGAAGTAGTAGTGAACTGCAGAACTAGAGAAATCACATTCAGATCCAACAACAATAAAGTGTATATAGAGACCATCTTTGAGTTAAAGTCAGCAGCGGGAACATCTAAAGTGAGTATGTATGCATCTCACTTCCTTGAAGACTGCAACTTTCTAGCTGAAATTCAGGATATAAATTTATTTATGGATGACATTGAGATCCATGAATTCCTCTGCCCGAGGAAGAAATGGAGTAGACAGTCGAATTCCCTTATGTCAATAATGAAGAGATTTTTGTTGATGTGTCTGATGAGATTCTTGCAAGACCAGTGAGCCTCGAAGAGCAAGACTAAATTATCGAGGATTTTTGCAATAATGTGAATCTGATTGAAAATATTTCTAAATCCATGATTAAAGAGGTTGAATTGCTAAAGCTGGACATTAAACAGATAAAAGAACCATCACCTACAGTAATTCTTGAGGTTACCGGTCAAGCGACTCCAACTTCGCCTGAGCTCAAACCATTACCCTCGAACGTGAAGTATGGCTTCCTTGCAGGAGAGCCAAACATGTACCCGGTCATTATCAATACATATCTGACCGAAGACCAAGAATCACATCTGATGTAGGCTCTTGAACGTAACCGCAAGGCAATAGGGTGGAAAATTTCGAATCTCCATGGAATAAACCCTTCACTATGCTCGCATCATATTTACCTAGGATGATAACAAATGCTCCCGTGAATTCCAAAAAAGACTGAATCCAAACCTTTAGGAGGTCGTCATGAAAGAAATTCAGAAATGGTGTGACACGTGATTCATATATCCCATCTCTGACTCAAAATGGGTTAGTCCCTTGCATGTAGTGTCCAAGAAATCAAGGATCACCATCATGAAGAATGACAAAGGAGAGGAGATTCAAACCAGAGTACCCACTACTTGGCGAGTGTGCGTTATCTACAGAAGATTGAACCTCGTCTCCAAGAAAGGCCACTTCCCACTGCCCTTCATTGACCAGATTATTGAGAGATTGGCCGCGAAAGAATATTTATACTTCTTGGATAGGTACTTCATATATAATCAAGTGGCTATTTGTGCCTGAAGACCAAGAGAAGACCACGTTCACCTATCCATTTGGGCATACGCTTTCTGACGGATGTTGTTCGGGCTATGCAATGCCCCGGCTACATTCCAGTGATGTATGATTGCAGTTTTCATCGATATGGTGGGCAATTTTCTGGAGGTTTTCATGGATATTCAGTCTATGGAGATTCATTAAATCAATGTCTTGATTAATTGAATCGAGTTCTGCGGAGGTGTTGCAAAGTTAGCCTTGTGTTCTCGTGGGAGAAGAGCAACTTCATGGTAACCGAAGGGATCGTGCTAAGTCACATTGCATCAAAACATGACATGAGAGTTGACCCAACCAAGGTGGAGGTAATTTTCATGCATGATCCACCAACTACCATAAAGCAAGTACGATCATTCTTAGGGCATGTTGGATTCTACCGACGATTTATCGAAGATTTCAGCAAATTCGCTCGACCGTTAACCGAATCGTTAGACAAGGAGATAGATTTCATTGTTGATGACTGTGTGCTCCAAGACTTTTATCAGATAAAGGATTATCCCTTAGGTCCCTGCCCTGCAACCACTGAATTGGACACTTCCATTCAAGATAATGACAAATGCATCAGATTATTCCATTGGTGTAGTATTGCGATAGAGGAAATATAACGTGCCATTTGCGATTCACTATGCTAGCAAAACTCTAGATGAAGCTCAGAAGCACTACACAGTTACAGATAAAGAGCTGCTAGTGATAGTTTTTGCCTTGGAAAAGTTCATATCTCACCACCTTGGGTCCAAGCTGATTGTTTATACTAACCACTCGGTCATCCGATACTTACAGCAAAAGAAGGACGCCACACCATGTCTCATCTGGTGGATCCTTCTACTCCAAGAGTTCGACCTTGAAATACGAGATAAGCCTGGAGTCAAGAATGTGGTGGCCGATTATTGATCTAGACATCCCGACCCTGAAGCTCCTGAGTTGAACTTGTAGCCTATCATTGAGACCTTACCAGATGAGGCAATCTTATCAGTTAACAAACTCCCATGGTATGCCGATATTGTGAATTATCTTGTGTCCAAGAGAACTCCACAAGATTGGCCCAAGTTGAAAGAAACAAATTATTGTCTGATATCCACTTTTATCAGTGGGATGATCCATATCACTTTCTTGAGGGGGTAGATTGTGTCTAGAGGAGGTATATCACTCAGGAGGAAGTTCCCAGTGTCCTTGCGCATTGTCACAATTGAGAATCTGGAGGACATCGCTCAGGAAGAAGAACAATAACAAAAGTAGTTAAAAGCAGCCTCTGGTGGACAACCATATTCAAAGAAGAAGAAGACTATGTGAAGCACTACACTGACTGCCAGAAAATGGGTAGAACCATTAGAATGAGAGACACAATAACCTTGAAATTTATACAGATTTCATATGTATTCGATGTTTGGGGCATTGATTTTATGGTCCCATTTCCTAATAGGCAGGGATATGAATACATTCTGCTTGTTGTCAATTACGTTAGTCGTGGGTGGAGTCTATCCCAACCCGAGCCGCCAACAGTCGTACTGTTTGTCGATTCCTGAAAGATCACATCATTTCAAGGTTTGAAATTTTGAAGATTCTCATACTATATGAGGGTATTCATTTTATCAACAGAGAGGTGAAGAAGCTGACTCAAGAATTCTGCATTAAACACCATGTCGCTTCTCCCGACCACCCACAATCCAAGGGCTTAGCTGAATGCTCAAATGGGGAGATCAAAACAATTCTTTAGAAGCTTGTGTGTCTGGATCGCAAGAACTAGTCTTAATTTCTTCACTCGATTCTTTGGTCTTACAGAACCGCGTACAAGTCACATTTGGGAATGTCTCCCTACCGTCTGGTCTACAGAATGCCACGTCATCTGTCCGTAGAGATAATTCACAAATCTTGTGGGCGATCAATGTTTGCAATTTGGACTCGACGAAAGCTGGGAAGAATCGAAAAGTGGATCTGAACAGATTGCTCGAATTTTGAGATTATACATACCACAACAGCTTGATGTACAAGTACAAGGTTAAGAAGTGGTACAACAAGTATATCCATAGAAAGACTTTCAAGTCAGGTCAGAGGGTTTGGTTGTTTGATGCGAAATTAAAAATCTTTCCAGAAAAATTGAAAAGCAAATGGACTGGGTTGTTTACAGTGAAACATGTATATGACAATGGTAGTATGATGATATCTGGATTGTTTGCTGATGCATAACCCTTTGTAGTCAACGGACAACTACTGAAGCCTTACTTAGAACATGATACTTTCTTGTCTGTTGTTGTCTCTATTCAAGTTGTAGATGAAGGTGAGCTTAACGCCATCACATTTGATGCATCAGATAAAGCAGGCAAAAACATTTTCGAATGATTTTTTCTTCTTCTTTTCTTCTTTTCATTTTCATTTTTCTTTTTCTTTCAGAAAGGTGTCACCCCTTTCGTCCTTGCAATACTTAGGATGAACTTTGTCCTAAGTATAGGGGGTGTACACCCCGAGTTGCTCATTTTGTGATCACTTACATGTCCCCTCAACTCTTGACACTATATCTACATTTAGGGATATTTTGCCTTAAGTATAGGGGTATAGGTCGAGCCAATGACTTCGTACAATCCCAACCTTGACCCTCCCTATCTTGTGTATAGTCTGTTATACTTAGGATTATTGCATCCTATGTATAGGGGGGACGGTCAACTTCTCATTCGTTCTTTCTTTAGTCATTGTAATATAGGTTTTTCTATACTCAATATGAGTTATGCCTTCTCTTTTTCTCCTTGATATATGAGGACATAGATCAAGCTAAGTATAGGGGATCACATATACTATGTATATACTTTAGCCATAACTCGTACTTTTGTATTTTCAATAAGTAAGGCTGAAATAAAATAAATTAATTTTTAAGAAAATACTTGTATAAAATTCATTAAAAATTTTTGTATATATCGAGTAATAAATTGGGTAAAAATGTTTTGCAAAATGTTTATAAAATGATTTGATTTTTTTGAAAAATCTTTGGAAAATCGTTTGAAAAATATTTTGTAAAATGGTTTCAACCTTCGTAAAAATATTTTGTTGGTAAAAATTTCTTTTCTTTGTTTGAGATAAAATGTTTTAAAAATCTATTTGCAAATGGTTGCAAAATTAGTTTTAAAAATATATACATATTGTTTGAAAAAACTTTGAAAATGGTATTCAAATTTTGTAAGATGTTTGTAAAAATTATTTATCAAAATTAGTTTTCAAAATAAAGTTTTCATAATGCTTGTAAAAATCTTTTCAAGTTATTTTTGAGAATTGGGTACATAATAAAAACCCTTTTTAAAAAAACTTGTATAAACCTGTAAATTCTTTAAAACCCAACTCTTGATAATATGAAATGCATCCCCATGTAAATATATATACCGTGTTGTTTGACAAAACTTTTTGTTTTTAAAATCCTTAAAATTTTGCAAAAACTAAAAATCCCAAAAACATTTGCAAAAATCTTTTCAAAAACTCGTATAAAAAATTGCAAAACCTTTTAAAAAATCCATAAAAAGTTCAAAATCAGAAAAATTGCATCACAAAAATATTTTCTGTATTGTACATAGAATTTGCATTTTTCAGATTTATTTGATAATTGAGCAAGTCTAAATAAATCCGAAGATTGGATCTTAATTGGACCTTAAACCTACTTAATCACAGGAACCTTATAGGAACTGGAATTAAGGAACTTCTGGTCTAGTTGACTTAATTCTTTGAAATCACGGGACCTAGTTCAATGTCATCTTGGCTGCTTAAGTAGAATATTTCGAAGCACATACACAACTCTTGTTGATAATGACCAGGCTTGTACACATGCACATTACAATTTGCTCAACACACTTGAAGTGGTTGAGGACAAGATTTGCTGGCATGAGACACAAGCCAATGTAAACATTGGAAGCCACACTTTTGTGGCCATTGTACCCCAACCCGATCCAATAGCGATGAGGTCTAAAGACAGAAGATATGAGTTGCAATAAAGCTTCAAAAGAGGAATAATCTACTAGCTCAAGAAGAAAAAGTCCTTATGTAAATGCTAGGGTATATAGTATTAAAAAATGTAAAAAAAAATCAAAAACTCCAGAAAGGTGGACACTACCAGAGTGAATATATTTGTATAGTCAATAAGAAAGCTTGAGCTTCAAAATAATATGTATGTGAGCCTGCAGCCGGATGACTTGGCTATACTGGTCAAGCATCATAGGATGGGTAGCTACACATCCTAGCATAGGTAGCTACACTAGCTACCGTCTATTTTTCTCTCCACATCCTATTCTTGAGCTGGTTGTACTTGAACTTAGAAGGAAATACCCCGCTTCTCGAGGAAAGAGTAGTTGGATAGGGGAATTAGGGTGTCCATATTGGAGAAGACTTTATTTTACCGCTTCAACTGAGGAGAGTTACATATCTCACACACTGTCCAAGATAGATTCATAGTCATAAGGGTTTGCGTATGAGTTGATTTATTCGGACCTGGCTATTGAGGAGACTTGAGCAGAGTGTTGTGGATCTCAGAGACCGTTGTGCTTCAAATCTATTTCCTAATAAGGTTCTGACCGCACCTGAAATCCAAAGGTCTGACTTAATCTCCAATCTTTGATTTTATGAAGACAAGTTCAAGAATTAGAATCAATCCAATTTCTTTCTTTTTCCTTTCTTTCTTTTTATTTTATGCACTTATTGCATAAATGTTTGCTAGGGACTAACAAAGGCAAGTATAGGGGTTTGATGAATCTCCATTTCATCACCTTTATTCTATCATTTTGGCCTTAAAAATAGTAGCTAAATACATGTAAATAGAATTATTTTCTACGAATTAACATTCATAATTTATTCCATTTATTGTATATAAAATATAGTTTTTTATGATAAAATTTTAGAATGAAGATAAGAAAAAAAAGAATAAAATTTCAAAGGTATTTTATGACCCTAAATCCGAGACCTAGGCATCTTGATGATTGGGTCGACAAGGATTAAAGTAGGGGAGATAAGGGTCAAAAATACAATAAAATTCACATTCTTTCATTCTTCAATAAGTCATATTTGGGATACATTTTATTCTTTATTATTTATACCTCAAATAAAGAAACTTTTTACATGAAAGTTGTTGATAAAAATATACAGAAAAAATACAAAATTGAGTTTACACAAAAATAATATACAGTATACATTTTATACTCTAAATAAAATTCTAAAACCCAAATTTCCCAGACCCAGATCTTCTCCATATGAACTCAAAATGTATGAAAATCACTTTTACTTGTATATAACTTTTATTAAGATATTTACGGAAGGTGGTTTCATCCAATTTGGAGTTAAGATGCAAAAGTTAGGTTTTGGACCCCTATTGTATAGTTTTCCAAAATAAAATATTCATTTTTTATTCTCTGTTATTTCTATAAATTCATATTTTTATAATTTTGTAAATATTATTTATAGTATATATACGTATTTAGAATAGAGTAAAACTACAAAGGAAATACAAAAATAAAATAGTCTATATAAATACATAGATGAAATACCTATACTTATACTTATATAATATATACCTATTTTTATTTAAGTGTATATATTATAGCAAAAAAATATAATAAAAATATATTTATATGTATAAAAATAATTTACAATTACAAAAATTAAGAAAATAAATTAATCAAGTAAAAAATATAAAATAAAAATAAAATATACAAAACATGGGTAAATATACCTATAAATAAACTCTTAAAAAGGTAACACGTAATAAATAAACTTGTAAAAAATAAATAAAAAATATATTAAAATACTACATAAAATAATAAACTTATTTTATAACTTTGATTTAACAAAATCATTTACTTTTTGTTATAGATTATACAAATAATTTCATGTTGCCGTTTTATTGGTTGGTCCACGTAGACCAAATAGAAGGAGTCAAGAGTTGACCCCGGTCAACTCTTCCTCCCAGGCACATTGGTATGTCAGACCTCACAGCTGACCTGCTTTCACCATGATTTTCCAATCGCTCCCTTCATCGATTTGGAATGCAATCTTCACGGAAATCTTCCTGGTCTATCGAGCTTTCACGGAGCATGATTCTTTGGACTTTGATCCACTGACTCAAGTGTTCTTGTTAGTCAAAGTCTTCCTCTATAAATTAGCGCATTCACCCTTCCTTGGAGCTTTGATCCTCTTCCTCTCCAGAAATCCCTAACCCTAAGCTTGGATCGAGGTTCCTGGTGACAGCAGCTGCCCTCTCCGTGGTTAGGCATGCTTCTTGGAGTGTAGAATCGAGAGATCCAGTTCGCCAGAGCTCCTCTGCCCGAAGCTAGCTTCAGGCATGTTCCAGTGAGAATTCTTCCCTTTCTTTTTGTGTTTTCGTTCTTTAGCATACCATTACCATATAATAGTAATTAGGTTGCTTAGATTCCATCTAGATTCTCGTAAAATCAAAAAATAGACTTCACCAAAGCTCCGTCTCTGCCACCTCGTTCCATTGTACCCTGAATGTCTTTCCGACCGCCATACCACTTCCATTTCCTTCCCCTTCACCTTTTCATCATCCCGTGCACCCTCATTCCCCTCAATCTTGCACACACTGAGAGATCCATGTCCCAACTCCGTCGCTCATCGAAGACATACTGCCCTGCTCCATTGCTCATCCATTCTGACCATTGAAGCCATCCGTGGCTTTGTATTTTGTCTGCTGACTAGTCCCTATAAGAAACGAAGAGAGATATCACCTTTGCAGGGGTAATCAAGCTCCAGCACTCCCTCTAGGTGTCACAGCTCTGTTCGACCTTGTCGAAGCCTATCGTACACTTCTGAGACCACCAGTTGAAGCCGAGGACCTGCAGGAGAGTTTTGAGCAACCTCCGAGCTCCTGCAGGCGATAAACCACCGAGAACATGAAGATCGAAGTTTGTTGGGGGGAAGTTCTTGTGTTGTTCTTCCAGCGTACTTCTCCTCTATCCGATCAAGCACCCCGCTCCATATTCTACAGTTGTCGTTCGATGGTTCGAGCCTCAACCGCCTAAATCGTCAGCTGTCGACAACCCGACTGTCATACACCGTCTAGATAGCATCGTGTGTCAAGTGGATGCTTCATCATCGTTGGATCGCGCTTCAGAGGGTATTTTTCATCGACATCGTCGTGACTTTTGTCTTTTGTTTTTAGTACTAAAACTTTCATTTGTGGTGTAAAAACTTCTATAATATTTATAGTCCTACCCCCATACTTAGCTTTATTGCACTTAGGTCCAATCCACATCACCTCACGTTCCTGTGTGCGTGAGGGGACTGGACATTTTGCACCTATACCCCAAAGCTTTTGTTGATTTCGATTCAGTCTATTAATTTTGCAAATTAGTGTAATATATTCTGGCAAAATTTCAGCTCCACCACCACACTTGTATTAAATTGAAAAAATAACCCTCCGAGTATATATTATTGAATATTTCTCGAAAAATGTCATGTTTTCTCCTTGTATTTCTGTGAGGGTTTTCAGATTTAGTCCCAGAATATTAAATATTTGCAAAAATGCCCTTGTTAGAATTTTTCTTGTTTGAAGTTTTTATTTTTTGAAAATAGCTCTTGGCTTTTAAAATTTTGTGGAAAATTGCCTTTAACACCTGACTTGTATTTCTATCAGATATATTTTTGGTTGGGTATTTTGAGTTTATTTTCTATTTATAAAAATTCAAAAGTTGGGCTATTATTCCTTGTTTGCAGTAAAAAACCCATAAAAATATAAAAATACTGTGAAAAATTACAAAAAATACATTCTGCATATTTTTGTATTTTGAGCATGGAGACCGAAAATCACTAAAAATAGAAAAAGAAAATTCTCAAAAATAAAAGCTCCAAAATCTTTATAAAAAATATAAAAATTATTCAAAATTCAAAAATCATTATTTCTATTTTTAATTTTTTTGCAAAATATATTATTAATTAATAATAATTTTTGAAAATTTTGAGCCTTTTCCCTTTTTTGACATCAAAAACAATTTAGACCATTTATCTTATTTATTGTTTTGTCTTCTTCGTGACCATAAAAGATATAAAAATTAACAATAATTCCTCAAAAAGTAGAAAATTATATAAAACCCAAAAACATTATATTTCATGTATTTTGATTATTTTGAGTAGTATTTATAAATATTTTACCCTATATTTTATATATAGACTTGTATATTATTATATTATATATTTAAAAACAAAAAAATAAAAATCAGACAATATAAAAAGAAATATAAAAAATATAAAAATTAAAATCCAAAAAAATAAAATTAAAATCCCACAAGAATATCAAAATCCAAAAATACCTAAAATCATTTATTGTCTTTCTTTGCCAATTTTTATTGTTTATCCATGGTAGTTTCATGTGTTCAACCCCCACTATACTTGTCCATTATATATTTATTTGTTGGGTAAAATAAATTTGTAATCGCACTTGCTTGCCTTGCTTGGTCTATACACTATGTGGGTTAGTTGTTGTTCGACTTGACTCTTGTGGGCGGTCGCCTTAGTGGCATTTTATCTCTGCCTTCTATGAGGATATTATTTTAGAACCTTGTAAAAGTCAACACAACATATTTAAATAAAATAAAAATTTCTTCTTTCATCCTCAATAGGCTCGGTCCACAGAATCGCCCGCCTCTGGTTGCTTCGAGTTGCTTCAGTCTTCTAGAAAGCCACACCCAATCCACCAGATGCCTCGCAAGAAAGGAAAATCAAATCTTAGAAATATTCACAATAAAAAATTACAAGAGATACAAATAAAAATGCTAAAAAAAATAGAGAGGAAAAGTGCACAAGAAACCGGGGGCTAGACAGTCGGGGGGTTGAAAACCAAGGATCTAAATTATTAAAAAATTAACCCTAAATTACATAACTCCCCGACAAAAGTGCCATTTAGCATCCTAGAAATCACCCTAATTTATTAGTCATTATTAATTGTTATAACATGAGTAATTAGGGATTTGTCAAAAATGATGGTACCAAGAAATAATATAAATAATTAGATCTCAATGGGATTAAATATTTATTTTACTTGGCTAAGTCCCAAGGTCTAACTCAGGGAGGTAATGTGAGGGTAGAATAAATCTCAAATAATCCAGAAAAACTAGGTTTTCATAAAATAACATTTTTAAAGTGTTTTTTTATTTTTCAGATTTTTATGTGTTTTAAATGTAACTAATTAATTATGATGTATGGATTTTATAAGTACCTTTATGTAAATAATAATGCTATGTTATGTGATGAGACAGAAATAAATAAATAAAATGCCTTTTATGGTTTTAAATGATGAAGAATGCAATATTAGTAATGCAAGTACAAGCAGGTTCAAGTCAAGAGTTGGATCAATTAATTCATGGGCCTCCCTTCAATTATTTTAGAAAATGTCTAATAAATTAATGTGTCAATTAATATCAAGGTAATCCATAAAGCAATGGAATTTATTGAGCAATAGAATCAATCACAATAAATAAATGAGATTTAATTTGATAAAATAATTCCCTTAATTAATTATTACTCAGAAATATCTTTGAAGATGAATCACATGTTCTATGAGATAGATGATTAAATACAACTCAAAATGATATAAAGAACATAAAAATCTAATACTATAAAGATAAAATTAAGTTCCAGAAGCATATTTGTAAATAAAGTATAGAAAATGTCTCAAATATACCCTTGTGAGGGTCTTCATGCAATTTGGCAAATCCGAGTGGGCTATTGATGTAAATTACACCTGTATGAGGGTGTTATTGTGAATCCAAGGAAGTGGAAGGGCGCAACTGCAATTTATCCTCACACCACATATGCAGTACACGTGGTGGACTTCTTCGCAAATATCCATAATAATAGGGACATCGAGTGAAAATCCTCCCACCACACATGTTGAAAATGTTTTTCATGCGGGGCTAAAAGTATCCTAATTAAGAAGTAAGGATAGATTGTCGTTGAAGTGACATACAAGAAATCCTATATGTCCAGACAACAAGCATCCACAATGTACAGTGGATCAATAAATGATGAAAAAATGTGAAGCACAATTTATTGTACTCAACAAACGAAGATGTATAGCATGTAAGCATGTAGAGGTCGAACCACAGAGAGAGAACAAGGGAGACTTATAGATTATTGGTAATCATTATGCACACAAGTATCAGAAATGATAAAAACATAGAATAATAATGGATAACAATTACTATAAAACTAATCAGAAATGATATTCATCATGTTTTGCAACACTCCAACTCAAACATAGTCATACATCGGAGACTCACAAAATGTAAGAGTTTGATATAAGAATGAGGGATTAGTACTCCAACTTAAACATTTTGGGTGGTTGTCAACGGATCCAATTTGGTCCGAACCCAACAAAATCTCATGGTCACTTTTCTCGATAACATCCGAGAACTTAAGGTCGGGACGTTGACAAATGATATATGAGCGATTTTTCTCTGATAGTAGAAAGAGCTACTCGAGAAGACATTAGCAAAGGAGTATGCAGTCGCCACTACTACTGAGGATATGTAATGGATACTATGAGGACTTTAAGAATATAAGATCATAGGCAAACAAGATAACCCATGCCCAATGAAGCAAGTGTACTAAACCGTGGACTAAAATCATATATCCCAAAGAAATCATTCTTTCCAAAACTCAAGTCATTAGCTAGCGATGATTGTAAAATAGTAATGAATCGTTAAACTCAATGTCTCCTATAAACTCTCAGATAAATGACTTAAAAGAGCGTTCACGTCACGTGGCTCCCTTTATTATTTTTATAAATGCACGAAGATCATTATCCAAACTGTGCATGCTTCTTTTTTTACAATGCGGTCTGGGCAGTTAGAGTATCTAATTAAAGCAAATAGCTGTTATGTCTTTGGAAACTTTGACAATTTATTTTTTTCTCTGTTTAATTGATTTTCTACTCATGTATGTATGATGATGTCAACGTTGTTGCTGCCCTCGTCCTCGGAGATGGGATTTACGGTGGCTTTAGCATGCGCTGTGGTTTTTCTGAACTTCGCTTGAGATGAAAGCTCCTCGGTCGACTTTGCAACGCTCTGAACACACACTACAACATCCGAGAGGATGGATGCGATGGTAGCATCATGCAGTAATATTTCGGAGAAGCTATTGTTTCCAACATTTATAGTCTTCAACTTAGACGCGGCTAAGCTCGCATTTGCGACATGAATTTCAGCCTTGGACGGATCTGTCATTGTATGTATTGCTAATGCCAGCTCCTTCAATGCTCTACTCGACTCCAGGCACATTTCCTTGCACGTCTCCCTGATCTTTCTTTGAATGTCAGAAGACACCTGGAAGTATTATTGACAACACACGGTACAAATACTGGAGATCAGTGACAAAGACCTCTATCTTGTACCTGTTACTATCAAGCTTGTGATCATATTACCTCGACTTCTTTAGTGATGTATGTAGCGAGAGCTTCGATACGATAGGCACATTGGCGTGCAGAAGCTCCTACTAATAAATATTGTTTCCATGGGTGTCGGAACCCAAAGCGTCCATGACATGGCTCCCACCTTGCTAAATTTGCCTAATCGGATAAAAGAAATAAAAATATAACAGCAAGTTATGTCAACAAAAAAATGACACACAGGTTATTGATATGATTCTTTCTTTTTAAAATGTGTTGTTATAAGCAGGAACCATAGTGTGTATGCAAAAACGTTAAGGTCTCATTCATTTTAGAAAACAAGTAAAGATACCCGATTGCTTCGGTTTATCTCCGACTTATGTTATTCCTGTAGCTATTATTTTCATTTCTTGTTGCACAATCATTCTTAATATAGCTATTCATTTTCTTTTAAGTAGTGATTGTTATTTATCTACCAGTTACTACATATTCTACGATATCTTCATTTATTTCGCAATAAGTATCACTTATTTCATATTTTCAAGAACTACAAATAAACAGTGAACATGAATAACTTATCATATTCCACCTTATTCCACAAGTACAGAAAGAACGAGACTAAGAAATAAACCTTCGTATTGTTATTTCACATTCTTTTTTATTTTCCTTTTACCCGGAATAAGGACTCTAAAAGTATTCATGCAAGCAACCTAGATAACAAATGTGAAGAGTGTGAAGATTCATTTTGAGTTTGGCCTACTATAGTTAGTGAAGAGTATGGAACGACCATGGTGTTAGTTGAGACCAACCATAAGTCTTAATTAAGTAAATATAATGGTTCATGCGTAGACGTGAATCATTATCTAAGAAAATTGATCCTGACAACTTGTTGGGTTTGGATCTTATTGGACCTAACAACAACCATACAAAATGCTTAAACATAAATTGTTCACTAGTAAACTTAATAGCCTATAATTCACTTGCATGTTGCGCGCATTAAATGTGGGACTATTTTTTAAGATTCTATCGCATCCTCCATTAAATATTTGTAGTGCCCTTGTTATGATATTACATATCACCTATTTCGGTAATAGTCACGATTGTATGCTCTAGGTAGCCTTTTTCTCCCATTTATTTATAGGGTGACCACCGCTTGGGTCGCCATTGGCAGTTCCAAGAGGCTCTATTATATTTTGTAATGATTTAGACCTAGATAAAATTCGAATTGGGAAAACTAGCTTTTACTTGTTGGGTTTGTGCCAATTGGATCCAGTGGCAACCACCCAAAATGCTTAAGCTCAAATTGTCATGTAATAATCTCCACCACTTATAATACGCATTCATACCTTTGTGGGATTTAATGTGGGTCTTTATCTTGAGGTTTTACAATAAATTATTATTGAAACATGTGAGCACGTGAGCCATTATGCAATAAAAGTTATTGCAAATTATATAATTCCATGTTTGAAATAAAGCACTATTACAGATACATTATTGTTATGATCCTCAATATAAATAGAGATATATACTTTAGTCATCTTGATATCATGCAGTCGTTGATCTAGATAGCTAGATCATAGAGGCTGATGAAAGATTATAGACCTAAAGAATTAGATCGAGGACATAACTGACATTACAAAGTGATATTCAACCAGGATCTCCAGTCTAAAGAGAGATAAAATTCTTCTTTAAAGTCTGATATCCAATTAACACTCTTGATGCATGTCCTCTATATAGGAATAGAGATTTGGAAGTATCAGATGAGTCAGGTTAAAAAGTTAACTTGACACAATCGAGATACTAAGGCATACATTGTAATTGTCACAAATCGGATACACATCCATTGACTAGGGACATATATATATATATATATGTTTAAGTTTGTACGTTTATCATACCTATAAGTTGATGGCTTGACAAAGTTTGTGTAATGATATGTGCGGTGTGCATACCAGGGAACATGAGATTTATGACATCTCAAATGAATTATACTAGTTCCTACTTACTGAACTGGAAGACTTGAATTCACGCATGAGATACTAGGGTCACAATGAATTTCATCGATGGACATCTTATTTATGAAACATGATAAGAATTCGAGAATTAAATATGTACTTTTGGAAAGCATATGATTCATATTATTACAAAATAATTGATTAATAAGTCTATTGACAAACCCTTGAAGTATACAACCAATTATGATATTGA
Organism: Ottelia alismoides; assembly: GCA_037367405.1. NCBI lineage: Eukaryota > Viridiplantae > Streptophyta > Magnoliopsida > Alismatales > Hydrocharitaceae > Ottelia > Ottelia alismoides. The sequence continues at coordinate 881,591 of JAZKJV010008889.1, read as the reverse complement.
ACTTCATGTTAACCAAAGTCTTCTAGTACGCAAGATGCATGAGTATTGGGAATGCTAATGCAATCATAATTTTTTGTATAAATGTTAGACCTATGAGCCCCGGGCGAACCAGTTCTACAATAAATGTTATTGTAATATTTTGATATATCAATCAAGGTTATTGATTTATTTCACTCCTTATCCGAGATTAATTGAATAAATGCACTTATAAGGTCCCTGAGTATAATCAGGTCTATGTACCATGACCATCTCAATAGTCATACAGCTGTTAAATTTAATGGTTGAATCATAGAGGCTGGTGCGTTGATGATATCTAAAGAATTAGATTGAGGACTCATCAAGCAAATAATAATAAAGAAAGAACCTCGATCTAGAGAAGGAGATGCCAATCCTTCTCTAAAGGTTGATATCTGATCGACCTCTTGACACAGGTCATCTGCTATGCATACAAATTCAGAGGTGTCAGATAGATTAGGTCAAAGAGTTCATTGGACAAGTGAGCCCACAAAGATCCATTATGGAATAAAAGTTAATGTAATTCACTCCTTAATCTGAAATAAAGAATAACTAAATTACATAATAGGTCCCTTAGTACAATTAAGAATATGTACCATATCTATCTTGATATCATATAGCTGTTGATCCAAATGTTGGATCATAGAGGCTGGTGTAGGATTGAATATCTAAAGAGTTAGAAATGACTCAACCGCATTGTCAAGTGATTATCGATAAGGATTTCCAGCATGAGAAGGAGATGGCAATCCTTACTCAAAAGGCTAACATTCGACCGACCTCTTGATGTAGTTCCTCTGCATAGGAATAGAGATTCGGAGGTGTCGGATGTGTTATGTCAAAGAGTTTAACGAGATCGAGATAACTAAAAACTATGTCATATGTTGTCACGCATAGACACATATCCTCTAACCAGAGACATATGTATTACTATATGTCTAAGTATGTACATTGAGCATATCATTAGGTTGATGACCTAAACAAGGTCTATAACCGATGGGTTAGTGTGCAAATGAGGGTATATGAGTAATATAATCTCTCAAAGGGATCATACATGTTCACTACTTAACAGGAAGACATGAGCTCACTCATGAGATATTGGTACAAACCAAATTCTAACGTTGGTCATCTTATTTATGAAACAAGACATGATTTGAAAGTATCATATCTGTTTTTTTGAAAACATGTGATCGATACTAACCCCTAATGATCGAATGAGAAACTTAATGATAAAATATTGAAGGAAACATTTTAAATAAGATCAAAACTTCAGGTTTATTCTAGGTCTTCTAGTATGCTGGATGTACAATTATTAGAAATACTCGAGGGTGATGTTATCTTAAACAATTGTATATCATGACACTTCCATTCTGAGGGAGTGGTGAAACATGTTTTGATTTTAGTGACTCCACTCAGTAGATTAATTATCTAATCATAGTCCAAATATTGGACACTGATCTGAATATGTTTCGGATATAATGAGAAGATTAGATATTTTATCTGACTTGATTAGATAACTCTAGGAGATCTCTTAGATCGGGACAAGAGATTGGATCTCATTATCCAAGTTACTATACACAACATATACAATTGCCCTAACCTTATCTCCAAGTATCTAAGAAGGCACATATTTCTTAAAAGAGTTCAAGAATGGTTCCATAAACAATTATGTCTAAGCATTTGGTAACTGGATAATTAAATATGATTTAATTATCACACATAAAATATGGATAGAGATATCAAAGATAATTAAATAAGATTTAATTGTCATGGATAGGATTAATATTGATAACACTATCCATAATAATTATGGATAATGTGGATATAATCCATAATATTCTGAAGATAATAGTGAATGAGATTCACATTTTATATGTTAATGTGAATTGGATTCACATTAACTAATGTAATGTAAATATGATTTACATTAAATATAGGATGGAAGTTATTAATTCTTATTCATCAAAAACTTTATTACAATTATTACAAATATAATTATTTGGTGAAAAATGTAACTAATTCAAATATTCAATTTATATTTAAAAATAAAATAAAGTTGGTCAATTCCCTTTCTTAGGGTTGACGTCCATGGTGATGTGTCACCATAGTAGACGTCCACCTTAAGTTAGTTAGTGGAATAGTTCTTTTTATTTTTAATTATTTATTAATTGGTTAATATTTGAACTAATTAAAAGAGATCATTTGGGTATTTTTTATCAAATTATTCTTTTATATTTATTTGTATTTTTCAAGAAATACAAAAGAATCTAAATCATTGATCTTAAGAGCACATGGATTGGGATCCATGCACTTCCAAAAGCTTATAGAAGGAGAGATACCCCTAGACATCCATGATACACAAGTCATATGCAATTGTTGCATAGGAAAAACTCTCTTTCTCTCTCTATCCCTATACATATCCAACCTCTACCTCTCCACAACCCTAGGTCGTTCTCTTGCCCAAGGTTGGTGGAGTTCGTGATAATCATTATGATGATGTCGAAATGCCGGATTGATCGCTTTTGGAACTATGTAATCTTTTTGTTTTTTTCTCGTGAAAAGATAAGTTATTTTTTGAGACTAAATCATGAGATCACTTGCTTGGATCGTCATTTACGATTGCGGAAAGCACATGATTCATCATCGCGGCATCAAGCACACTCTCATTCGATCGGACTTGAGTCATGAGGACTCTTATTTTATAAGCATCGAGGATTACAACCACGCTTCAAAAGGTAATCTTAGTATTCATGTGGTCTATATGAAATGGTACGGAAAAGGTTCTCATACTATGTCATATTAAATAATTTTTTCCGCTTCTATGGACAACTAGTATGATTAGTTGATCTAAATCACAAATGATGTGATTTACACACTTCTATATGCATAAGGGATATTACAAAGCCTTCAAAGGATATCAGAGCCATGTTTAAGGTCTTGAATATGATTTAAAACCTAGGGAACAAGATTTGGATATTGGATGCGAGGGACTTGTAGTTTATGCATAATATGCATATTTCGAATAGTTTTTCCGTGAAAATGAAAAGCTACTTTTATTGCACTATTGGAACACAATTTTTGGATATTCAAATGTATTTAGAATATTTTCATGGCTATTACCCCCTATTTGCCAAAGGTTAGCATTAAAGGTGCATGATCTAGATTCGAAAAGTTCCGGTAGTAAAATTGCTTTTTCATGTAATCACATATCTGTAATAGATTAATTTTTCTTACTATTTTACTCTCATGAAACATGTTTAAAACACATTACTTAAGAATATAATTAAAAACTAGAAAATTGCTCGAATTTATTTCACATTATTCCGACTCCGTTTGTCCTAGATATTCCATATTTAGTGGAAATGGGTCAAAAGATGATTAGATCATCACCTTATCTTTTTTTAATGTATTTATCATTCAATAAAAATCACGGAATTTGGAATCAATCCTAATTAGTTTTTGTATCAATTATTTATAGAAATACATGACAAAAAACGACCTTGAATGATTATTTCATGACATGAAAAATCTAGTTTATCCCACAATAGTTGTGGGACAACGTTTACATGCAAAACCAAACTTGTTTGCTAGATACCACTAGAAATTTAGGATCTCTAAAAATGATTTAAGATGTATAAATCTGTGTGTGTGTGTGTGTATCGAATCATGTTGGTCATCAAAGTCGATCGATAAAATCGCAAGTATATTGATCCAATGTATTGTTCTAAATCGGGATGGTCAACGTGTATAGATCGGGATATGTTGTCTCGGTTACCTAATTAGCATCTTACATGTCAAGGAAATGCTCCCTACCTGTATACACTCGAGCATCTGGCCATATCCATTCTTGAGGAGGGTAATATGAGTAAGTTAAGTTGTACTCCAATTACTAAAAATCAGAACAATACGTACTTGTGAGAGATAATACTATACAATAATATCAAGAAAATCCTAATTGTTTGTTGGTTGCATTGGATTGATAATTAATTTAATATTATTAAATTATTTTGATCCAATTAAAAATCACAATCATTTTTAATATAGATTAGGTTTCCCTTGGAAGAATTAATCATAAGAATATGATTCATAATAATTAATTAAAGTTTGAATGTGATATAGAGGATCATATAAATGACATCCACGGTCTTCATCAAGACAGAGGGTTCCATCGCCATGGATTGTATATTGTAGATGTCTATGCGAAGTCATAGCTCAAGTGTACAAGCGCACATGGATCGGACTCTCTACTTCTCAAAAGAGTAAGGTCGTATGCGTAATGACCCCAATGTTGTTCCCCATATAATTGAGACGGTATTGGATTACACACAGTGAGCGTTATTACTGTTGACAGTGGATCTATTAACAATGGGTCAGCATCATCTTAAGGGTGGTGGGACCGGGTGTTAAATACCGAATTGTGAAATGCAAGTTGAACTTGTAAGGTAGAATGAGTTCCTTCTACCTTCATCCACATTGAATTTTCTCATATTATTGGGTTGTGACAAAGGTGGAAGGGATCCCTGATCTCGCTTGAGGTACTTTGGTTAGCATACCTCATGCTTTGAAAGATCGAAAGGGAATGAACTTTCAAGGTAACAAAAAGCAAGACAACTTTTATTTAAAAATATTAATAACCTTAATCAAAGTAAAATATATTTATGCAAATTTTCTTATTTCAGATAACCTTCATTATATCAAGTCAAAACTATAATCAATCATACCCAATAAAATATCATGAATTAGATCCATGATCAAGATGTAATACTTGCACTTGGATGCATAATGTATGTGGTTGCAATGTACAAGTTTCCTCGTAATAATGAGGATTGACAATTAAATGGACACTAGGGCAATTTGTATGTCTATACGGTCTTGATCTCTCATCGAGTGTGCTTTGGAAGTAACATGTTGATGATGATCGTAATTTTTTAAAACCTAATAACAATCAAAGAAGATGTTTTGGCAAACATATGCACTCTCTATATTTAATCATGAATCGTATGGTTCACTGCATTATGCAGAATGGTGGCTTTATAAGAGATGATGTACTCAAAATGTTTAAGTACCTATGTAAACTGAAGTCTTTAAGAATTAAGATGGATGTAGATATGATGAGGGTCATCATTCTACTATCTATACTCTAGTTTTTCATGAAGCTTTATAATTCATATTATATGAATAGGGTGAAAGAAGTATAAATGTTGAAAACTCTTACATTGAAGTCCTTTGAGTTCAATTTAACAGATCCTTTATCTTAAGCAATGGTTGTTTATAGATCAAGGTGCAAAACAGAAGCATGGGTCTTAACAAAGAAAGAAGGAGAGTCAAAGAGTTGATTGTACTTCTGTGACTTTCGCACATGTGCATCCAAAGAGTTGATAAATGCCAATACTGCAACAAGCTGATATAACTGATGGGTCGACTATCTGGACCTATATATGATCCTTAGAAAATCACTCAGATAGTGCATGGGGATATTCTACATCTACATATCATTATTGAAGTCGACTTCTTATTGAATAAGACTAAAGTCGGATAATTGTATTTCATTCTTCTATAACACTTGCAATCGGTTGCACATGTTTTAGAAGACTAGAAAACGTGATCTTAAGGTTAATAGTAATCAACATGGGAGTTGATGCAGATGTTACAACAATCTCCATTGGATATATGGACTACATATTTTTCGTGGGAGAGTTCTTAATCTTAGAGAATGTCTCCTTGATCTAGGTATTAGAATACATTCATTGTTTATTTCTGAATTTGTTGAAAATAAAGATACATTTTAGAATAGACCTATCATACATATTTATGCTGGATATATTTTAGAAAGTAATCTAATATCTAAGGACTCTACTAAATTATTATATTAGTGAATGGGTCATTAACATTTCTGATATTGGATATGATACCTTAAAGGATCAATAGGAGGATGATGATCAGTTAACAATGATCTAGCATCATGACTTGGATATAAGTTTGTTGATAAAATCAATAGACTAGTAAGAGATAAATTTTAAGTTGTCTGAAAGTTCAAACCTTGCATACTTGTGAATAGTTTATTCAAAGTGAAATGTTTTGTTCAACCTTCTTTGGGAATGGTGTAAGATGCATAGGTATTCTAGATCTCATACATATTGATGTATGTGAAACATCTATACCATAATAAACATTGATGATATGTGATATTCATTGATGATTATTTATGATATGGTATTTCTTCCTTTGATATTAGAAACCTTTGAGATGTTCAAAGATTTCACAATTTTGGTTGAGAACTAAAGTTGGAAGATGAATACAATTTAATACAACCAAGGTAGCCAGTACCTATTAGATGAATTCAAGGAATACTTTATAGAGAAAGGAATATCGTTCCTATCTCACTCATCCTGATGTACCTCAACTCAATAGAGTTGTATGGAGATGCAAATAGATCATGTGTGATATGATTTTATCAATAAGGAATCTTAGCATAGTTACGTCTTAATTTCCGGGTGTATGCAATAGAGACTACACTGTATATCCTTAAAAAATCCAAGCAAATATCTACCCAAAAATCCCTCACGAGCAATGGTTTGGAACCAAACCAAGTGTTAAACACTTGGGAATTTAGGGTTACTTTGTCCATGACATAACAAGGATATAAGCTAGAATCTAATATAAGATGATGCTACTTCATTAGGAAGATAGATGAAATTTTTGGATACCAACTTTATGGCCTTCATATCCTGAAAAGATTTCATCTCTAAGGATATGATTCTTAGAGGATGACTTCCCTAAGAGACAAGATAAAAATTAAGTAAAAGAACTCATTGAATCTTAAGATCAATGAGGCTCCTAAAATTAGAAAAAAAGACAATTAAAGATGAAACACTCATATGTCTTCAAATAAGTTTGAGGGTGGTAAGACCACCTAGAGGGCACGAATTCCATGTGTCAAAGAAATCAGATACTGATCAAACTTCATATGATGAATCTTCTGAAGATCGTGACATGGAAAGATGGATGTTAGAAATAAAGTCTAAAGTAGACTTCATGCACAAGTGTTGTGTATCGACCGTTTAGGATCCACATATAGGGAGCACACCCATTAGGTGTAAATGGATCTTCAAGAGAAAGAGGGAATCTGACGAGAAGGTATAAACCTTCAAAGCACGGTATGTAGCCAAGAGCTACACACAGAGAGAAGACATCGCTTGTGATGAGACTTGTTGTCCATTAACTATGCTTATACCCATCAGCACATTGCTAAAGACATCCACACAACTTGACTATAACATCTAAAAGATGGAAGTCAAGATTGTAATCCTCTGTGAATACCTTAACAAGGATATTCATATGAAGTAGATACATAGCTTTATAGTTGGGGAATGCACGGTATACAAGCTAAAGAACCCCATCTATGGTCTTAAACAAGCTTTTTATAGTCGGAACATTAGATTCGATGAAATTATAAAAGTCATAATTTCATACAGAATCTTGATGAGTACCATTGTATTCATCGTGCTAAATGTAGATAAAATCTTAATCATTTGGAATTATATAAGGATGATAATAAGTAGTTCTGTAACATTAATGGTACATATTGGACATATTCTACATTGGTAAGTTCCAAGAAAGGCTTCTTTCCCTTAAGATATGACGCTGACCTATCAGAAGGGATAACATCTCAAAGTGTTGATGATGTGAAGGCTGCATCAGCTTGCCCTTATGTATCATTTACGGAAGCCTAGTATACACTAGATGTGTAGAAGAGCCAGGTGTCTACCATGTAGTTGGAGTAGTAAACTGTTACCAAACCTATTATGGAGATAAAACACGTAGTCGTTGCAACAACAACACATTCAAAGGTAACAAGACTTTAGAGATAGTGATCTCAAAGTCTTATCTTTAAGAACTTAAGACTTTATAGATAGTGATGTAAAAGGTGTTGCCTACAACCTTACAAGACTTAAGACTGTGTCTTAGTCTAAGGGGATGGAGATCTCCAGACATAAGGATATTTTGATAAGAATAATAGAAACCTCTTGCTGGTAATATTAATTATTGAGTTTTAGTGTCAAAGGCGCTATGACTGCTTTGAGTATTGGTAGAGACATTCGCATTGGATGCACATAAGATGAAACATTCGCATTGGATGCGACCGTTGTTACTAGGAGATATGCAAGGCTATAAAAGGACTTTGCATAGTCTCTCGAGAATAGAGTGACTAGTAAATTGACCAAGTTATTTTATTAATAGCTTATGATTAGCACATAAGTGTGGATTTAAAGATTATCCCATTAATGGATTTTTTGGCTAGTGGGAGATTCTTGGACATGTGATTAGATGACGAGCCATTACACAATAAAAGTTATTGCAATTCTTTCCTTAATCTGAAACGAAGAATAACTAATTTGCATAATAGGTCCTTAGTACAATTAAGGTTATGTATCATGGTCATATTGATATCATATAGTTGTTGATTTAAATGTTGGATCATAAATGCTAGTGCATGGTTGAATATCTAAAGAGTTAAATAGAGGACTCGGCCACACCATCAAGTGATTATCCAGAAGGATCTCCAGCTCGAGAAGGAGATGGCAATCCTTACACCAAAGGCTGACATTCGACCGACCTATTGATGTAGTTCCTATGCATATGAATAGAGATTGGAGGTGTTAGACGTGTTAGGTCAAAGAGTTGATATACCGAGATCGAGATAACTAATACCTATGTCGTATGCTATCACGTATAGGCCCACATTCTCTTACTATAGAAAGATGTATTACTATATGTCTAAGTATGTACATTAAGCAGACCATTAGATTGATGATCAAACCAAGGTCTATACACCACCGAGCTGGAGTGCATAAGGGCATATGAGTAATACAATCTTTCAAAGGGATCATATAGGTTCACTACGGAACCGGAAGACATGAGCTCACTCTTGAGATATTGGGATAAACCAAATTCCAAAGTTAGTCGTCTTGTTTTGGAAACAAGATAGGATTTAAAGGTATGGTATATGTTTTTGGAAAGCATATGATCAGTACCAACTCCCAATGATCTATTAAGAAAGTTAATGACAAAACCCTGAAGGAGATAGTTCAAATAAGATCAAAACTTCATATTTATTCTAAGTCTTCCAATATACATGATGTATGGGAGTTAGGAATGCTCGAGGGTGATATGATCTTAAATGATTGTATACCATGACACCTCATTTCTGAGGGAGTGATGAAACATGTTTGGATTTTAGTGACTCCACTCAATAGATTAATTATCTAATCTTAGTCTAAATATTGAACATTGATCTGCATATGATTCTGATATAATGAGAAGATTAGAAATTTTATCTGACTTGATTAGACAACTCTAGGAGATCTCCTGGATCTGGACAAGAGATTGGATCTCATTATCTAAGTTACTATACATGGCATATACCCTAAACCCAAGTAACTGAGAAGAAGGCACAGAGTTCTTGAAAGAGTTCAAGAATTATTCAATGAACAATTATATCTAAATATTTAGTAATTGGATAATTAAATGGGATTTAATTATTATAATTAAAATGTGGATATAGATATCCATGATAATTAAACTGGATTTAATTATCATGGATAGGATTAATGTGGATAACACTATTTGACATAATTATGGATAATATGGATATGGTCCACAATATCTTGGAGAGAGACAATAGTGAAAGAGATTCATAATTTATATGGTAATGTGAATTGTATTCATATTACATAGTTTAATATAAATATGAGTTACATTAAATACATGATGGAAGTTATTAATTCTTATTTATCAATGTTTTTATTGCAATTATCACAAATATATTTATTAGATGATAAATACAACTAATTCAAATATTCAATTAATATTAAAAAAATAAAGTTGATTAATTCCCTTTCTTAGGGTGGACGTCCATGGTGATATGTCACCATAGTGCACGTCCACCTTAAATTAGTTAGTGGAATGGTTCTTTTTATGTTTTTAATTATTTATTAATTAGTTAATGTTTGAACTAATTAAAAGAGATAATTACAATAGTGTTGGTCAAATTATTCTTCTATGTGTGTGTGAGTATCTTCTATGAAACACAAATGAATCTAAATCGTTGATCTTAAGAGCACATGGATTGTGATCCATGTACTTTTAAAAGCCTACAATAGGAGGGCTAACCCTATACCTCAAGGATATACACAAGTCATATGCAATTGTTGCATAGACGAAACTCTCTCTCTCTCTCTCCCTATACACGTACAACCTCCACCTCTCCACAACCCTAGGTTGTTCCCATACCCAAGTTTGGTGGAGATCATGATAATCGATGTGTCACCGTCGTGTTGTTGGATTGATTTCTTAAGGAACTCCGTCCTCTTCTGTTCTTCATGCATGTGAAGAAGACAAGTGAATTCGTGAGATGAAACCATGAGATCACTTGCTTGGATCATTGTTCATGATTGTGAGAAGCGCATGATTCATCATTACGCTCGTAAGTGCACTCTCGTTGGATCGAACTTGAGTCAAAAGGCTTCTTATTTTATAAGTATCAAGGATTACAACCATGCTTCAAGATGTAACCTTAATATCCGTGTGGTCTTGATGAAAGGTATGAGAAAGGTTCCCATACCATATGGTTTCATCTTAAACATTTTTTTTGTCTTCTGCTGCAATGCCAACTAGTATGACTAGTTGGCCTAGATTGTGTATGATGTGATTTGCACACTTATGTGATGCACAAGGACTATTACCCTGCCGACATAGTTGACTTAACGAGATCAAGATAGCGAAGACCTATGTCATATGTTGTCATGATATGGGCACTCATCCTCTGATTGGAGACAGATGTATTAATCTATGTCTAAGTATGTACATTAGGTAGACCATAGGCTCATGACCTAATCAAGGTCTATATACGGATCAACTGGTGTGCATACAATGGCATACGAGTAATACGATCTCTCAAAGGGATCATACAAGTTAATTACTGAACCAGAAGATATGAGCTCACTCATGAGGTATTGGGACCGATCAAATTCCATGCACGATCATCTTGCTTTGAAAGCATGACAAGAACTTGTAGGTATTTTATATGCTTTTGGAAAGTATATTATCGATGTCGACTCCCAATGACCAAATGAGAAACTTAATGATAAAACCCTGAGGAGGACGATTTAAATATGATCTAAAACTTCAAGTTTATTCCATATGTTCTAGCATGTAGGATGTGCCTGTAATAGAAATACTCAAATGTGGTGTGATCATAAACGATTATATAACCATGATACTTCAATTTCGAGAGAGTGATGAAATAGATAGGTATTTTAGTGACTCCTCTTAGTAGATTAGTGATATTAACTTAGTCCAAATGAACATTGATATGAATGTGACTCAGATGCAATGAGAATATTAGATTTATAATTTGATTTAATCAAACATCTTTGAGGGGTCCCTTAAATCTAGATTTGAGATACGATCTCAATATCCAAGTCGTAAAACATGGAACGTACAATCGCCATGTCCTTATCTCCAAGCATCCGTCGAGAAGACACATTATTCTTGAAAGAGTTCAAAAATAATTTTAATATTAATAAAATATTTGAGCACTGAGATAATGATGATTTAATATGATTTAATTATCATGAATAATATGAATGTGATACATATTATTTGGACACATGAGAATAGTTATCTAAGATAATTAATATGATTTAATTATCAAAGATATGATTAATGTGGATAAACTTATCCATAATAATCGTTAACCTCATAAATGTGATTTATAATATGTTGGAGAGATTCAATTATAAATAGGATTTACGAATTCAATGTTCGTGTGAATTGGATTCACATTGTACACTTAATTGTAAAGAAATTTACATTTTATTCATAATTATCAATTACGATATTGAAATTATCAAAAAATAATTTGGAATTAAATTAGTGAATAATTATGCAATAAAAATTGTTGCACATGTGGAATATTTTATTATCTATGAGATCTCATCAAAGTTGGAAAGAATTGGAGCTCACTCCTTATTGGGAGTGGATGTCTACAAGGAGTAAGACTTCTTGGTGGTCGTCCACCCTATAAAGGAAGGAGGCTCCACTCATTTCTAAATTAGACCACATTATTTGATTTAATTGAATTTGAATTTAGTTTATATTATTTAATATATTTATTTTCTTTGAAATTAGTTAATTGTTGTTGCAAATTTATCAACAAAATCACGGCCTTTAATTTGAATTAGGAGTACATCTCCACCATACAATTTGTTATAAAAGAAAGTCTATATATAGATCTTTCTCTTACAACAAAAAGAAAGAAATAAATCTCTTTCATATTTTCGTACACGCCTAAGTTCTCTCTGTCAATATTGTCGTCCACATTCTTTCTTGTGAGAGCCTCGTTGTTGTCCCATCGCCATTGTGCTACTAGAGAGACTGCTTGTGGATCTCCGCCTTCTTCGGTACTTCTTTCTCTTGAGGAAGGCTTCGTATTTCATGATATAAAATTAGAAGACTCCACGCTTGAATTATCAACTTGAATTGCAGGAAGCATGCATCTCATTCACACGCTCGCAAGTGCATCCTTCATTGGATCGAACTTGAGACAAGAGGTCTCTTCATTTAGAGACACACGATCGTAAACGTGCTTCAAGAGGTAGTCCTATTACTTGTTTGAGATCTTGAAAAAATGATACGAGAATTGTTCTCATATCATATGGTTTCATCTTAAAAGAGTTTAAGTTTCCGTTGGCCCGAGCAACTAGATACTAGTTGCTCTTGATCGTATGTTCTCCGATATTCACGCTTTCGTGATGTACTAAGGCCCAAAACCTAGCCTTCAAGTGATATCAGAGACTTAGTCAAAGGTCTTAGATCTGATCCAAACATTAATAGAAATTAGAATGAGTTTTTGTATATCAGATGCACGAGGACTTGTAGTTTATACATAAGATGCATGTTTCGAATTATTTTTTGCTGAAATAAAAATATGCAATTTATGCACTGTTAGGATGAATTTTTTGGATAATAAATATATTCAGAATATATAAATATTTTCTCAAATAATTTGCCAAATTTTGACATCAAAGTTGCATTAATTAATATTTGAAAAGTTTATGCGATGAAATTGGTTTTGCATGTATTCACATATCTGTAACAAATTAATTTTTTGTTATTCTTTTATAGTCAAGAAACACATTTTAAATACATTAACTAATTAGAGAATTAAACCAACAAACCTCTCTAATTTATTTTGCGTGATTCTGACTACGTTTGCCCTAGATATTCCATATTTAGTATAAATGGGTTCGAAGATGACTAGATCATCACAATTACTTTCTTAAAGTGTTTGTCAATCAATTCAATCAAGGAAATTATAAATTTACCACTAATTGATGAATAATATTTATGGAAATATTTGATTAAATTTCAGTCCCCATTGAATGATTTTTTCATGACAAAACCCTACTTTAACCTACAATAGTTGTAGGTCAACTTTTACATGTAAAATCAAAAGCATGTTTTCGTGATATTAATAGAAATTAGGATCTTTAAAAATATTTTCAAAATGCCTGAGATTCCTAATTGCATATTATATAGTATCACCTAGGTCATCAAAGGAATAATAGGTAAAATCACAAGCAAATTGATCCTATTTTATTATTTTGAATCAGAATGGTGAAGATGTCTAGATTGGGAATGTTGTCTTGGTTTCCTAATTAGCGCCTTGCATGTCAACGAAATGCTCCCTCCCAACATTACTCGCGGATTCTGTATGGATCCATTTTCGAGGAAAGGGTAATTCGAGTAAGTCAAATTGTACTCTAATTATTACAAATTCAGAATAATACATACTTGTGAATTTATCTGTTAATTAACCCTAATTATTTTTGGTTGAATTTATTTGTTAATTAATTTAAAATGATTAAAATAATTATATCTAATTAAATAAACATTCTATTATAAATAGAGCTGTAATTTCTCTGGAAGAATTAGTTATAATGAATAGGACTCATAATGATTAATTAAAATTTGAATGATATATGGAGGATCATATCAATGACTTCCATGATCTCTTGTCAAGGAGAAGGGTTCTGTCGCCATGGTTTGTACATTGGAGACGCCTATGTGAAGTCTAACTCTGGCATATAAGCACACATGGATTGGGCTCTTTACTTCTCAAAAGAGTAATGTCGTTTGCTTAGTGACCCCAATATTGTTCCCCGTATAATTGAGATGATATTGGATTGTGCATAGCGAGTTCTATTTCTATTGACAGTTGATTCAATTAACAACAGTTCAATATAACCATAGAGGTGGTGGGCACAATTGTTAATGATCGAATTAGAAAATGCAAGTTGGACTTGCAAGTCGGTATGAGTTCTCGCTTCTTTTTACTCAAGTTGCAATTTCTCATATAATTGGGATGTAACAAAGGTAAAAAGGATGTCCTAGATGTTGTTAGAGATATAACATATTCTTCATTGAAGTTTAATAAGGGAATTGACTTTCAGAGTTTAAAAGGCAAGAATAATTTAATTAAAAATCCTTAATCAAAGAATTTAAATTTTAATATATAATTATTTATATATTCAAATATAGTGCATTCTTAATTTCAGATAAAAAATCTATAAACCCGCTCAGCATGCTTTCTGAGGTCCACTAATTGATCGAATCCAATTATTCGGACCATATCTGAAATTTAGAGGTTGTTCTTTCTGTAAATGCATCGGTAATATACTCACCAAAAACAAGCATGCTCCCCATCGATAGAACTTTGTTAAAAAACATCTTCCATTCGTTGTATCTCCTCTTTATTTAGTCCTAACGTAATTTGACATAGAATTAGCTGTCAACTAATTATATTATAATTATTTTGTGATAATTATTAAACAAACCTCCAAGGAATTGAATCAAATTAAATATCCCATAAATAACTGTAAATCCAATTTACATTTATCAATGCTCAATATGAATCCAATCATATTAAAATTTGATTATGTGAATCTAATTCACACATAAGTCCTGTAATTAAATGTGAATCAAATTCATATCAAATATGATTAGTGTTAATCAATATTCACATTAATCATGTATATACTTATGAATATTATGCACACATTAAATGTAAATCCAATTTACATTAATTTATGTTTAATTAGAATCAAGTTCATATTAATATTGATTGTGTGAATCATATTCACATGCAAGTCCTTTAAAATTAATGTGAATTAATTTCATAAAATTTATTGACATGAATCAACATTCATATTAATCAATGTGTTTACATGTGTTGATCATATTCATATATTTCTATGGTCGTCATTAATCAATATTAATATTTATTTATCTCTCAATGTACAAATCATATATGTATATAACATCTACATATACTAGGAGATAAGTTCAAGGAAATTATATAGACCATGTGTAATGACTTAATATTGTGATTATATCTCATATCGGGATACCAACTACTTAGAGGTATCTTATTGGATACGATAACTGAATCTCAATCTTTTATTGAGTTTGATGGAATCAAATCAATTGTCCAACTCTTTCAACTAAGATTATGATCTTGGGTCTTCAAATGGAGTTACTGAGATCCATTCAAATTTCATCACTGCCTTAAAATGGAAGCTTCATGGTATCCAACTTTTTAAGATCGTATCACCCGCAAGTATTCCTAATACCCGTATATAATATATATCGGAAGACCATGATTAAACCTAAAGTTTAAATCATTATTTGATTATCTTCTTCAAGATTTATTAATAAGTTTCTCAATCAATCATTAGGAGACAATATCGATTGTGTACTTTCCAAAAGCTTATATCATACTTCCAAATTCTTCTCTTTTTTCATAAATAAGACGACCCTTGAGGGAATTTGGTATATTTCCAATATCTCATGAGTGAGCTCATGTCGTTCGGTTCAAAGAACCTATATGATTCCATCAAGAGATCATACATCTCATATGTTCTCATAGGCAGACCAACTCATCGGTAAATAGACCTTGGCTCGTCAACCTATCGGTTTGTCAAATGTACATATTTAGGCATATAGATATATATTTGTCTCTTAACGGAGGATGTGTGCATGTTTGGTAATAGCGTACGATACAAATCTCGAGTTATCTCGATCTAGTCAGATTAGCATTTTGACTTAAAGTCAATATTTTGACTTAGGTGAATATTTGACCCTTTTTGTCAACATTTCAACTTTTGGTCAAGACTTGACTTTTAGTCAACACTTTGACATGACTTATCTGACACCTCCAAATCACTATCCTTTGTAGAGGTCATGCAACAAGAAGATGATCGGATTCTAGTCTTTAAAGTTGATCATCCCTTTCATAAACTAGATATCATTTCTTGATAATCACATGATGATGCTGGTAGTTTTCTAAATTAAATTCTTTAGATCTACAACCTTGCATCAATTACTATGATCTAACTTTTAGATTAACAACTATATGAAATCAAGATGATCATGGTACATAATCCTGATTATACAAAGGGACCTATAAATGCAAACGTAATTATACTTCATTTTAGATAAAGAAGTGGTTCACAATAACATTTATTGTAAAATGGATCGCCGTGGGCTTACGTATCCAATGCATCCGTCATTGTGAAGCATACCGTCACCATAGCTTCTATGCAGGAGATGCATTCAAAATATAAGAGTACATGGATCAGACTAGTTTATGTATCTATAATAACTGTACTATTGTTCATCATATAATTGAGGCTCTCTTTGATTGCACATAGCATAACATTATGTTCATTGATTGTTGGTTTAACATACCAATGCATACCTTTGGAGTGGCATACATCATGGGCATTAAAGATCAATAGTAGGAATGGAAGTTGGATTTTCAAGGTGTTAAGGATTCTCATTTCTTTTATAATAGATGCATGTCCTCATATTATTGGGTTGTGGCAAATATGGAAAGGAGTTTACAAGTGCTACTTAAGGTATTTTGTTAGCATGTCTCATGTTTTGAAAGTTAAAAAGGGATGAAGTTATCTAAATGTAAATTACTTTATGTTGCAAATGATGTCACACAATCCAATCAGCTAACTACTCAATGCCAAACAACTTACATGAGAAAGTTCTTGTCATTAGATCCGCAATTTGGATATTATACTTGAGATAAATCGCATAAGTATGTTCTCTATGTTACATACGATCACCCTCATATATATGATGCTCGTGATTTCAACTAGAAACAAGATAAAGACCATGTGCTCGATCATTGCTACATTATATGATCACTTTCAAATACCCTTCAAAAGCAACATACTAATATAAAATTCCCTCATTGTATTCTCATGAATATAAAGTAGATGTTTTCTTATGTGAACTGTACTCAGCGTTTTAACATTATGAAAGACATGCTTGGTTTCAAGATGCAATGAAGCGCCATTGGAGAACATAAATGTTTCAGTACATCTTTGAACTAGAGATTTTAGGGATGAGGTGGAAGTGGAAATAAATATTTCCTTATTTTATTGTGTCAACCGAAGTATTTTATAAACATTATTGTGTAATTCTATATGAACAAGATTAAAATTGCAAATTCTGAGTTATTCTATGTTGAAGTCCATTGGAATGTAATAAAAAGGAGAACCCCTCTAGCACTAGATCGGTTGCACAATTTAAAGGGAAGTGTGAATGAATCGCGAATCAGAAGGCCCAGTTTACAAAAAAAGAAGTTGGGAGAAGTTGTTTCCCAATCTTCAACTACTTCAACACACCTAACATCCAAGAAGATGGGTGTTTGCAGTTGTTGTAATAAGATGGGACATTGGAAGTGTAACAGTCCATAATACTTGAAAACCTTAGAGAAGAGAAAAAGATAAATCACTAGAAGGTAACACACACATACAAACACACACACACGTATTCATCATTGAAACCAACTTGCTTGTTTGGTGAGAAAGGTAGTTCGGTTATTAATTATGTTCATATTTGCATTTTGTAGCATCTTTCCGAAGCCTGAACACGTGATCTGGGGAGGGAGGGTAGTCATCTAGATGAGATCTGATGTAATAATTACAACAATCGCCATTAGAATCTATAGACTATCATTACCTATTAGGGGAGTCTTGTATAAAAGAGAATGCTCTACATTTTAGAAGATAGAAGTCACTTGTTATATGTATCTAAGTTGGCTGGACATGGATATTTTTTTCTATGTTGTGATAAGTAAAAAATAGTTGATGTTGATTGTGTCAATGGATTAGTCAATGATTGATCATTAGAAGTCCTGGATTTACTTACATGTAAATATTGTATTCAAGGTAAAATGTCCAGGGTACCCTTTTTCTGAGAAAGGTATGAGATGTGTAGGTATTTTAGATTTCATATATGCTGATGTATGTGGTCCATTTAGCACTATAAAATATGATATACATCAATACTATGTGACATTCATTGATGATTGTTCACAGTTTGTTTTGTCTTCTTAATTATATCACATGTCTGAAACCTTTAAAAGAATTTAAGAGTCAATGGTTTTAGTTAAGAAACAAGCAAGAATGAAGATGAAATAAATTGTATCTGATCAAGGTGGTGAATAATTTTCAAAAGAATTTGAAGAATAACTTAAGAAGAGAGGAATCATTTTTAATATCAGTCCTCTGAGGACTTCTCAACTCAATGGAGATGCAGGCAAATGCAAATGAACCATGATGTTTATGGTAAGATCAATGATGAGTAAAGCACAACTACCTCTTATTATCAGGACACACAATAGAGACTACAACTTATGTCCTAGACAATATTCCAATAAAATCAATACTTAAAACCCCTCTTAGTACTGGGACATACAACCAAACCATGCCTGAACCAAGCCAAGTTCTGGATACTTGGAATTTGGGTATGTTCCATGCTAAAAACATGGATGCAGGTAAATTGAAATTTTATACTAAATAGTACTACTTTATTTGGTATGTAAAGGACGATATTGAATATCTAGTTTATGATCCTAAAGCTCTCAAGGTATTTATTTATATAGATGTAAAATTTCTATAGAATGGATTCCTTAAAAGTTAAGACAATAATGAAGTAAAGTAAGGCCTTGAGTGTGGTAAGACTTATATAGTTACAACAACAGAACATAAGATATAATAAAGGATGATGCACATAAACCTCTTAAAATTAATTCAAGGGTGGTAAAACCACCTAAGAGGTATCAATTCCATGTTTTAGAAGAGTCTAAAGATGATCACACTTCATTTAATGAAGCTTTAGCTACTATGACATTGTAAAATGGATGCTAGTAATAAATTATGAAGTAGACCTCGTCCACAAGAATGGTACATGGAGGATCTACTTAAAGGAGTAAAACTCATTTGTAAATGGATCTTCAAAACAATGACGGGACCCGATAAGAAGGTCTAGACATCAAACAATGTCTTACAGCTAAGGGCTACACGTAGAGACAAGCTATTAATTATAATAAGACTTCATCTACTATGGTCATGTTTAATTCCATCAGGCTATAGATGTACAACTTGAGTATGATTAAGACTATTGGACATGTGAGCCCATAATGAGAAAAGATGCAATAAAATTATATTGCAAATCATCCCTTAATAAGAAATGAAGAGTAACCAAGTTTACATAATAAGTCCCTTCATACAATTAGGTTTATGTACCCTAGCTAGCTTGATATCATATAGTTATTGATCCAAATGTTGGATCATAGAGCCTGGTACAGGGTTGAATATCTAAAGGGAATGGTTGAGGACTCAACTACAGCATCTAGTGATTATCAAGAAAGGATCTCCACCCTGAGAGGGAGATATCAATCCTTACTCTAAAGGCTGACATCCAACCAACTTTTGATGCAGTGCTCCTCATAGGAATAGAGATTCAGAGATGTCGGATGAGTTAGGTCAAAGATTTGACTTAGCAAGATCGATAAAAGTAAGACTTATATTGTATGCTGTCAGAAACATGAACGCATCCTATGACTAGAGACATACGTATTACTATATACCTAAGTATGTACATATTGAAAACTGAAAGGTTGTTGACCTAATCAAGGTATATACACTGGCACATTGATGTGCATATGAAGACATATGGGGAATATTATCTCTATAAGGGATTATACATGTTCATTACTTAACTGGAAGACATGAAATCACTCATGAGATGTTGAGATAAACCAAATTCCAATGTTAGACATCTTGTTTTGGATGCAAGATATGACCTGAAAGTGTGGTATATGGTTTTTGAAAGCATATGGTCAATACTGACTCCCAATGATCAATTGAGAAACTTATCGATAAAACCACAAAGGATACTTCCCAAAAATGGGATCAAAACTTTAGGCTTAATCATAGTATTCCCGTGTGCAGGATGTATGGGTATTGAGAACTCAATGGTGAAGTAATCTTAATTAGCGCCTCTATTTTGAGGGAGGGATGAAACATATTTGGATTTTAGTCACCTCACCTAGTAAACTAGTTATCCGATAGTGTTCGAAGTTGGACAATGATCTAAATTGAATTCATGTGTAATGAAATGATTGGATACACTGACTACTAAAATCAGAAAGAAGAGGTTCTCTAGATCTAGATATAAGATTGGATCTCATTATCCAAGTCACTATAAATGCATATACAATTGTCCTAACCTTATCTTCAAGTATCCATGGAAAATGCACACTGTTAGCAAAGGAGGTTGACGAATATTCCTAAAGAGATAGATCATATTATTGGAAAAAGCGAATAAATTTAGAATGAATAAATTAGATTTAATTATCATGGATAACATTTCCAAGATAGTGTTATACATAGTACTCTAATAATGAGGTGGACAAGATTTGCATTATTTTTTGGTATATGTAGAGAGGAATATAAGATAATTAAATTGCATTTAATTATTCAGGATAAGATTAGTGTGGATAGTGTTATCCACAATAATCTAGGATAATGAAGATATGATTCACATTATGTTATGGAACTTCATTGTGAATAAGATTCATGAATTTAATGTTTATGTGCATTGGATTGACATTATATATTAATAAATATAATTTGGATTTACATTTAATTTTAGATACATGGATACGATTCGGAATTTTGGATGGTTTGTGTGTAATTGTCAGAAATAAATTGAAATTATTTTTTGGTAATTGACTTCAAATTTAATCAACAAATGTGATATAATAGTTGTTAAAAGAATACAACTAATAAAAAGAAAATAAAAAAAGAGAAAATACATAAAAAAGGGGGATGGCCATGGTGGGACCCATTATGGTGTCATGTATTTATCTTTTTTATTTTCTTTTTTTAATTCTTTATTTGTTGATAAGTTTATTAGATGATCAATTGGTTGGAAAGTTGATAATATTTTATCAATTTTGTCCTCAATTTCTAGCCATCTATTTAGTGATTAGGATTACAACCTAATCGCCTGAAAATATATAAAAGGAGGGGCAACCTTGCCTTCTCCAATCAGTTCGGAAGGCCACATTAAGTCTATATCCCTCTCCCTCTCTCCATACAGGACCATCCCCTACCTCAACTAGTGTCCGTCCACCCTGTGCTAGTAGGTTGATCCTCTACACAGGTAACATCCTCATTGGTGAATTGTCCCTTGCTTTTTATATTTCCCGATTGGTTTGACCGATCTCACATAGAGCTTCTTCATCTTCGGTTCCTCATGATCACGAAGGAGGAGTATTTTTTTAACGAAATCAATATCAAGGACATAAAGATAACCTATCTGGATTGTGGGAAGCATGTGACTTATTCCCATACCCACAAGTGATGCATCCATCATATCAGACTTTAGACAAGATATCTCTAGCTTTAAAGACTCACAAATTGAGGTACGCCCTTTTATTTGTGTGATCGTGATGGAAATAGCTTGGGAATGATTCCCAATCCATGTGGTGTTAGACATGCGAGCCCACATCGAGCCATTATGTAATAAATGTTATTGCAAATATCATCCCCTGATTTGAAATAAAGAATAATTAATTTACATTATAGGTCCCTTAGTACAATTAGGGTTATGTACCATGGTCATCTTGATGATCATATATCTATTGATTCAATTGTTGAATCATAGAGGCTGGTGCTTGGATGAATATCTAAAGAGTTAGATTGAGGACTCATCAAGCACCGTCAAATGATTATTAAGAGATGATCTCCAGCCTGAGTAGGAGATGGTAATCCTTTCTCTTTTGGCTAATATCTGACCGACCTCTTGATGCAGGTCCTCTACAGAGGAATAGATATTTGGAGGTGCTAAATGAGTTAGGTCAAATAGTTGACTTAACGAGATTGAGATAACCGAAGACTTATATCATATGTTGTCATGATATAGGCATGCATCCTCTGACTGGATACAAAAGTGTTACTATATGTTTGAGTATGTACATTTGGCAGACCAAGATGTTGATGGCCTAATCAAGGTCTATACACCGGCATGCTGGTGTGCATACAAGGGCATATGAATAATTTGATCTCTCAAAGGGATCATACAGGTTCATTTACTGAACCACAAGACATGAGCTCACTCATGAGATATTGGAATCAAATTTCGTGCATGGCCATCTCACTTTGGAAGCTTGATTGAATTTGTAGGTTTGATATATACTTTTCGAAAGTATATGATCAATACATAGGCATGATATATGCTTTAGGGAAGTATATGATCGATACTGACTCCCAATGATCGAATGAGAAACTTAATGTGAAACTTAATGATACAACTCTAAAGGGACACTCTAAATAGATCTAAAACTTCGGGTTTATTCTACGTCTTCCAATATGCATGATGTACATGTATTAGGAATACCTGAGCGTGGGTGATCATAAACGATTGTATAAGCATGATGCTTCCATTCATAGGGAGTAATGAAACGGATTTGGATTTTAGCGACTCCTCTCAATAGAGAAGTTGTATGATCTTTGTCGAAATCTTGGACAGTGATATGAATGTGATTCGGATGCAATAAAAAGATTAGATTTACGGTTTTGATTTAATCAAACATCTATGGGAGGTCCACAAGATCTAGATTTGAGATTTGATCTCTATATCCAAGTCACTATACGTGGAACGTACAATCGCCTTATCCTTGTCTCCAAGTATCCGTGGAGAAATCGCATTATCCTAGAAAGAGTTCAAGGATAATTTCATTGCTGATAGTGTATCTGAGCATAGAGAAATAGATAATTAATTGTGATTTAGTTATCATGAATAATATGAATTAAATTCATATTATTTGGACATATAAAGAGAGTTATCTAGGATTAATCAATGTGATTTAATTATCAAAGATGTGAATAATGTGAATGTGATTCAAACTATTTGGGTACATGAAAACAGAGATCCAAGACAATTAAATGTGATTTAATTATCATGGATATGAATAATACGGATATCACTATCCATTTTAATTATATATATATTATAAATGTGATTTATAATATATAAGAGAGAGCTATTTGTAAATAACATTTACAATTTAAATGTTGATGTGAATTGGATTCACATTGGGCAATTAATTGAAAATGCAATTCACATTTTTATTTTGGATTCTAAATGTGATTTGCAAATTTACAATGGCATGATTGCAATGTTCACAAAATAAATTGGATTTATTTTTGTGAAATAATTTACAACAAAAGTTGTTTCAAAATTATTAGAGATAATCATGTAATTTTTGTGAAATAATTTGCAACAAAAGTTGTTTCAAAAAGTTGAGCTTAAGCGTTTTGGGTGATTGTCAACGGATCCATTTGGGTCCGAACCCAACAAGTTATCAGGGCCAGTTTTCCTCGATAACAGACCGGGGACCTAAGGCCAAGATGTTACAGGTGATAGCATAATTTTCAAAGTCCATAGATCTAGAGTTCAATTTTAATTCATTTGTTTCTTTTTTTAAAATTTTGATTTTATAATTTTAGCATTTATCATCTTACATTGGTACAGTGGTTGTAAGCATTATTGGATTTTCAGCTTTCCCTATTACACTTATCTTTTCAATTACACTCGTGCCTATGTATTGTTACAGTCGTATCCTTCTTTGAGAGGTGTTTGGTAATGACGTATATGATTACGTTTTAGCACATATAATCACATTGGTATAACAGTGCTAACATGATTATAAATGTTGAATAATTTGGATGTTTTTATTTAATACCTTATACAAATTTCTACTGCTTCTTTATTTACATTTAGATTTTCTAAATTTGGCATATATAACATTGCGTGGCACATTGTTTGTGATACATCTACTTATCTAATCAGGTCATGGGTTTCACGCACATTTTGGAACATTGGGTGTTTGAATAGATAACTTTTATATTTATAATTGAACTTAATTTTGTTGTTGACATGAACCAATAAACATTTTAGATTTGAGGTTGATATGAACGGCAAATCTTTTAGATTATTACAATCATTTTTTATAAATATTAATATTCCAAAATGTTCATATATTTTACATAATTAAACATAAGATAAAAACAACCGGGCACGATTACAAATACAGATGTTTTTGTTGTTTTATACGTATCAATTTCAAAATGTGTGTGAATGTAGATAAAGATATGTCGAGTGATGAAAAACATGTTACCGTATCCTTGATAGCATAAAAGATACATACTATATACATATTAAATTCTAATAATCATCTAAATATTATAAATTTACTTATATGTGCATACATATGGTAGTTTATTTACAAAACAAACATACTAAATCACTAAAAAAAGCTCACACAACTAGTATTTAAAAAATCATTGTCATATGCCAACTTTACTTTAACTAATGTACTTATTTTATAACAATAATATCAAAGTAATGAAAAATCGTAACGTTTTATCTAATATAGGTATTGATAAATCTATTGTTATACTGATATACTAAAATGGATATATGATTTAGAAATATTAAAGCCATATCGATGTCATAACTGTAGTAAAATCCATACGGTACGAATGTTATATGTATATAACAAATACAATAGCAAATTAATATACATGTCCAAAAATTTTAGTAATTATGTTATTTTTAAGCATGCCTTTTTTATATAGTTTCTTTGATTTTTTTTATTTTTAAATTTGTTCTTTTTATTAGCGGAGACAATCTATTTGTTATGACTATTGTTGTAATTATCTTTCATACTATTTTCTTATGCCATCAGTACAATACAATGAATACATGCAACGAATAGGATATGCACTAATTCTAATACAATGGAGTTTTGCTTGCTAGAAAAAAGGAGAGAGAAAGAGAGACGAGGGATAGGAGAGATGCAAGGGAGAGGGCTAACAGATCCCACGTGTCTTGGTGAGAGAATTGGGGAGAAATTTTTATCCCTTGCTTATTCATTTGTGATGGCTCACATGCTAATATTTATCGGCAGTTAGTTTTTCAATTTTAAATAATGCTCGTTATATTTGAGTTAAAAATTTGAGGAGACGAGTCCATATATCGAAAAATAACAATAGATAAATATTGCTATATGCATCATTGCTAATTATATAGTAAAGAATATGACATTCGATGCTAATTTTACATATATTCACAATGAATAATATCATTATTATATAGTTGTCAACGGATGAAATAGTAACAGGTTTTGAAAAGCCCATGGTTATAGATAGGGGCGGAACCAGAAATTTTATCCAGGGGGGCCAAGTATACATCTATCATGTATAAGTAGAAAGATGAAAAAAGTATTTTTAATTGATATTTTTTAAGTAGAGTTAACAATTTCAAATGTGATTTTAAAATTTGACAAACTTACTAAATGTTATTTGATTTTTTTTCAATAAGATATAGAGTATTTTTCCAATGGTGACTTTTTAATAGTTTTAGTTAAAACTTTTCATATTTAAAAGGAAACAACAAAATTTATTTCATTTACAAAGAGAATTAGAAATAATGGGAGAGATAAATGAGTCCCAATATCATTTTATAGAAAATTATACTTATAATTTTAATATATTTAAAGTGAGTAGAAATAATTTTTTAACAAAGAAAGGATGGAATTAATTTGTTAAACAAAATAAAGGATGGAGAGAGGTAAAGTGGGTATAGCTAAATTTTTTAACAAAAAAACGCAAACATGGGATTCAAACCCTAGTTCACTAATTGGAGGGATTAACATATTACCAATAAGACAGTAAGTATTTAGTGATAATATTTGACATTATTTATTTAATATTTAAATTTTAAGCAAGGGCCATATCAAAATCTTACAACATGAAATGTAATAATTAAGGAGGGGTCATAGCCCCCTAAGCTATATGCTAGTTCCACCCATGGTTATAGAATCTTGTTGATGCAGTGATTGAAGTCAATAGTTTTTGTACTCACGGCAATACAATCCCTTTTCGCTAAAAAGAATTAAAATCTCTCATCTGCATGTAAATAAAAACACATTTGCATCTTATAAATGTAATTATCATCTAATGTCACGCAATTAATAAGATCAATTTAAAAGAAAGAGAATCTCAGTCCGACTTGGATTCTCGCAACTCTTACTAAACATCAAGATGTACATTTTAGCATTCTCAAAGCCTTCTAACCCTCGTTTTGGTTTTCCCGCTAAAACACAAGTTTTAGGGTGGATTTGAGGTTAAAACTCTCATTTTTACTTTGACAGATTCCACAACCATATTTTATTCTCTCTTATGGGCCCGTCCAAAAATCACATACTCTCTTACTTAATACAACACATACAACATTTATCTTTCTTCCATTTCAAGTAAAACTAATATCGTATATCATCGTATAATATAAAAATTATAAAATACTCAACATCTAATCATTTTTAAAATCTTAATACAATCATATCACAACAAATCCTCTGACCAACGAATCCTTCAATTAAACATTCAAAAACAATAAAAGGAATTATCTACCAGATACTTATACAAAAAAATCACCCACCACCAATAAAATCCATCCAACTAAACTTACAAAATGGGGAAAAGAGACAAACCACCAAATCATAATTTTAATGGGAGATTGTGAACCTCTATGCAACTTGTCCATTTTCAAAATGTACTCAGTTTGAAATAGGGATATTTACCCAGCAGACCCTGAAATCTTTCGAAATTACCTCTACGACCTTTGAAACATCATAATTCCTCCCACGACCCCGTAATCTTGCTCCGTCTTACCCCACAGACCCTGCCGTCAATTTTAACTTTACTGGAGTCTATTTCTTGAGTTAACCTTGAGTTAATATCATCTCCCTCTCTCTCTCCTTCCTTCCCCCCCCCCCTCTCGGACTGTTTCCGTAGCCACGTCAATTGCTAGATGAAGGTTTGGAGAGGATCGAATGAGCGGTACTGGTGTCTCTTCGGTGAATGGGGACGGTGGCTGGAGCTTCAATGATCAGACGGTGGCTGTAGGCTTTCGTATCCTCTACTCCAACGCCGATGGACCTCGGAGGAGATCTACGATGAAGTCACTGAGCCGCAGCAACGTTGATGGTGTGGATGGAATCGTTGAAGGCTGCTGAGCTCCCCAAAATGTCCCCGAGAGATGATGGAGATAACAGCTTAGACTCACCGTGGAGGAGTGAACAAGGTGATACTGCATAACGGGGCACCCGAGTTCGGATTTCCAACAAAGGCTCGGCTGACGTTTAATCCTTCGAGCTCGGAACTTCGGATGACGACCAGAGAGGAAAGAGTGGAGACGAAAGTGGAGTAGTGCTAAAGGCTATCAGAGGTCCACCGATGACTAGGGCCTACTTTCACCTACTGCTAACAGAAGTGAGTGGAGCTCTGGGCGGTTCCGGCCTTTGAGATGCTCGTGCTAGGGCTCAATCATAGGAAGCTCCAATCAGGTGGCTAAGCCTAGCTGCATCAGCTCGAGCTAGCCGGAGTTGTGCGACGAGAATGGAGGACCTAATGCTTAGGTCCTTGTCAGAATAGGGGATGGAACTTAGGAAGGCAATGGATGTAGAGCTTGAAGCTCCGGCCACGATTTGGCAGGAGATGGAAGGGGGTTGCGTGGGATAGAGAAGAAAATGGAGAAGGATCGTGGATATGGAGTCAACGATGTGGACTTCAGATCGGAATGGAGAATAGTGGACGATTTGGGGAAGAAAGGAATAGGAGCAGACAAGTAGTAGAATGAAGAAGCAAATTAAGGAAAAGAAGCAAAGGAAAATAAGAATAAAAGGAACTGTAGCTGTTGTTGTCTGACATTGAAGCAGAGGGAGGTTGGGCGGAGGGAAGGTCGGGCAGAGGGAGGTTGGGCGGAGGGGGTCATGGAGGAAGCTCGGAAGCGTGAGGAAGAAGGGGCATTTTCTGTACGGGGCATTTTCTGTAATTTTGAGAAACAAAATGGGTATTATGAAACTGAAATTCACGGAATCGGGTTACTTTTAACGGGTAAATGAACGGGGGTTAACCACAAGGTCTGTGGGGTAAGGGTTAGCAAGATTACGGGGTCGTGGGAGGAATTATGATGTTTCAAAGGTCGTAGAGGTAATTTCGAAAGATTTCAGGGTCTGCTGGGTAAATATCCCTTTGAAATAATATAAAGTTATCTCCAAACCTAAAAAATTAATTACATCGACGACCTTTTAAACTTGATTTTCGAATTTTTTTTCTTTTACAACAAAAATTAGCTTTTTGGCTAAAAAATATTTTATCATATCGATTTTAATAATTTTAATATATATAATTTGAATAGACCTCCGCTATAGATATTCTCGAAGGATATTATCACATTTTTCCCGTGCAAATAAGAGGTCGACTTCTAGTTTATACCAATTTAAAAAGATATACATATAAAATTGATAGAAGATGGACACATGCACTCAATATGATAAATACACGTCGATTATGGATTTTCAGAGAATTATTTCCGTTGGGATCAACTGGATTTGGTGATTATTATGGACATTTTCTTGTCGCCGGATAAACTGGTATTACAGTTGTCAGCTTTCATTATTACTTGTTAAGATAGAGCCCTTCTGAGTTCTGATTGAAGAACTTGGCATCTCTTTTCATCGCAGGTGCTACTTATGGTACTTTTCTCCGGCTTTTCAGCTCACTACTACATTTATTACTGCTGTGATGATATGATGAGGATGGGATCTGGGCAGTGGGAAATTTTCTTACCAGAGATTCTTCACTTGCTTTGGAATTGAGAATACTTTTGTAGGTTTGAAGGAAGACTTTGTTCTCAGTGGTAACATCTCTGCTCCGTGCACCGAAGTAGTCGGACGCTAGTCCTGGACACGTGATAGCATACTCCAGTGAGAAGATGGAAGTAATACCCAGACACGAACCTTTTTTTAAGATTAATTAATTTATGGGAAATCTCGAACCTTCAAGATAAGTTGACAGCTTCTCGAGGTTCTGCGATGTGAGATCGTGGAGGTCCCCGCCGGCCCACACCGGGAAGAGGAAGAGGGAGATAACTACGCAGGTCGCCCCGCCGAT
Organism: Ottelia alismoides; assembly: GCA_037367405.1. Taxonomy (NCBI): domain Eukaryota; kingdom Viridiplantae; phylum Streptophyta; class Magnoliopsida; order Alismatales; family Hydrocharitaceae; genus Ottelia; species Ottelia alismoides. Next base: position 852,126 of record JAZKJV010008889.1, on the reverse strand, counting down.
GGCAACAGTTGAAAGCCTTTGATGCGCGAGCTCGATCAGCTCATCGACTCTGTAGCTCGATACAGCCACGAGGCTGAATGTGAGTATAAATATGAGTGCCCCGTAATCATATCTCGCCTTGATCTCTGGTACAAACCTCGAGAATGTTGCCGCAGAGGCTGCACGTAGTAATTCACCAAACGTCGTGAATATCAATAAAAGAGTATTAAATGCGTATGTATGCCTGTAAGTGGACTATGCTACTAGCTGCTTCTATCCAATATTAGTAAATTACCCAGGAAGAAAACAAAGCAACTGAGTAAGATGGACTCCCCCCAGTGACCGGCCAGATTTGCCAAGTAGTGAGCACCAACACCAAGTGCGCCAGCCACTAGTGTTGCAAATGATCTGTTCACTCCTTTTCCCAAAGTCCCACCTACAAGTAAAAGCACGAGTTCGTGATTTTAATGTTACGACAATAGGCATGCAATTGAGGTTGTCTATGTTGCCATTACCAACAGTGAATTCCATGACAACCACAACAGTGAGCACGGCCCAGATGGCCGATATGCCGAATCCGTTGTAAAGAGGATTGAGGTAGTAGAACATGGAAACGACAGTGAGTGCCAACCCCATCTTGAACGAGTGGACGACCCGTCTAGGGTCATCTGATGCCACCTTCTTCAGCTTCTTCACCATGTTCGTAATCTTGGCGTTGATCTTTTCTATCGTCATCCTTCGCCTTGGCTTGAGAGCAACTACTGAGTGGATAGATATAGCTGTCGGACGTGCACTTGTTGGTGTTAGAATCAACAGGCAATTAATGGCCTGAGGGCACACCAACCCATTCGGATGGACGATGTCTTATATAGGTGAATGGGGACGTCATAAAGTATATATACAGTGGGCATGTGACTTGGAATATTGTCATGTATTGACATGGAAATCAGATTGGCAGGCCTATATTTTTCGGAAAAAAAATTTGTTTACGTGAGATTTCGCGCAATAGTAGGAATGAGGTAATTTTGGAAGGAGGGGAGGTATAAAAAGATTTTATTCCACCAATGTTGCTTCAATTGAGAGTGGCCAAAGGAAAAGGAATAGTGGGAACCTGCTTCCTTGAAGGTAGTGGAGATCTTGTGTAGGATGACGATGTCATACATCAGGTAGAACAAAACATATATATTCTATGTATCTCCATAATCAAGGGTGTCCATGGCAAGGAGATGAACTTTTGCTCGCCTCCAACGATACACAATAACCTTACTTTCAAATCTCCATTCAAAGTCTGTGGATCGAGTACCTGATCAATATTGATATATTTCCCGCATGTGATCCGAATGGGCTTCGGAGGGTGTTGATGCACACTTAAAGGGTGCATTTGGTTGTTTGGATAGATGGGGGAGGGTAACATGTTTTTGTGTTTTGGTATCCGGATAGATGATTTTGAATTGATTGTGTTTATTGTGATGTAATTGTACTGAACTTTGAAATTTTGAATAGTTGTTGTGATGCGATTGTATTGAAGTTTGAAAAGTGAGTAGAAGTTGAGTAGCTAATAATTTTTAGATGATATGTTAGTATGCTATATTATTTTTGATGGAATATATTAAAAAGAGAAATAATTTATTTAATATATTAAAAAGAAAGGGAGAGCGGACCAGATAGGAAAGAGGAAGTGTGGGTTTTTGAGGTAACCCCCAAAAAGAAGTGAGGGGTGTATCCCTCTACATGAACAACCTCAAAAAGTTCTAGATAAGGGAAGATTTATTCGAAATCATGAGAATCTTTAGCCTTATCTGCTTAATTACTAATCCTTCCATTCCAACTCGATAAGTCAACCTTTATATCTTAGCTCATCAAAATTCCTCGGACTCGATTGGGACAGCCTTATACTCGATTCATCATTATATCTTCATCTCTACTTCAAACCTAGAGCTCCTAATCAAATGACACAAACTCTCAAGTTAATGTGCCTTTAGCCTTTTATTTGACGTAACCGGGGGCGGAACCAGGAATTTCATCAAGGAGGGGCCGAGTATACAACTATTATGTATGCTCAAAAATAGAAAAATCTATGTATATTTGAATGTTATTTTTAAATAGAATTAATATTTTTAAAATGAACCTCTTTCAATCTTGATAAATGTACAATTTAAATCTATTATTAATGTTAGAATTTCAAATAGATTGGTTTTTCCATGGTTATTTTAAAATTGGATAATTATACTATTTAAGCCTCTCTAAATCCATCTTAAAAAGGCTAAATTATCAAGTGAAATTTTGAAACAAAAAGTTCATGGTTAAAAGGAAATAATAAAATTTATTTTATTTATAAAGAAAAAGTTCATGGTTAAAAGGAAATAATAAAATTTATTTTATTTATAAAGAGTAAAAAGTAATGGAAGAGATAAATAAACTCGAATATAATTTTATATCAAATTATTTAATACTTTGGAAGTGATTGGATAAACCACATAAAAGAAATTAAAATTGATGGAGATAAGATTCGAACCCATGTCTCCAAAATATTAAACTTGCCACAAGTCTGATTTGAACGACCAGGTACAGCATCACATTTCACACTTGAGGAAGGTACAACCCAACTATGAGGTACATCAGCTGGTGTTACAATCATACGTATATGACTTTTGGCTGGTGATCCCCTTGCTTAGTTAGAGTCCAAGCTCCACTCCTTGAACTCTCAGCTTAGTGTCCAAGCTCACCCATCTGATAGACCTCTAAGCTTAGTCAAGCACCTCACCCCAGATATCGAGGGAAAGAGCTCAAAGATAGAAGTGGACGAGTCAAAAGAGGAGGAGGTGACTAGTGGAGTTCGCAATTTCTTCCTCTCCTTCTCTCACTTCGAATTCCGATATTCTGAGAAGGGCCCTCTGGATAATGATTTCCTCCCTTTTCCTATAGTTATAGTCGAACTCCTTGCTTCGCTCGATCCTGAGACTAACTTTTCTAACCCCACCCTCCTCACACTAGTTTTCCCGCGGTGCGGGTCTGAGGTTCACTTTCACTGATAGTGTGCTCGAAGAAAGCTATTCGATAGAGTCAAAGCTATGGTGGAAGCAATAAGTAATGCTACTATGAATCTCATCTTAGCCCGGGTGCGACCCTCGGAAGCTAAGAGGAGTTCAAAGATTCCTACTAGCATCAAAGTGGGTGCTTAGTTATCTACTCTTATCTCGCTCCCCTTAAGTCACTCTGGGTTAGAGGTTCTTTGGTCGAAGTCGGACCAGCCCCTTTATTCATTCTTTGCTTTGAGTCTTTGCATAGAGGGAAAGCATAGTGAAAAGGTAGGGAGAGTATGGTGTTGTGTCTAAGAGGCAATAAGGCTGAACGCCCCCAGGGGTGAGAAGCACATAGAAAGGGGCCAGAGGCGAGTTAGTGCGAGGCGCGTTATCTTAGTACTAGAATACTCTCAGACTTCATGAAATATCTAGAAAGAATAGCGAGGAAGCAAAGGAAAACGACTATTGTATATTTCCATAAGCACCAAAGAGATAGAGCAAAGGAAGGCCTAGCTTAGCAGGTCAGGTCTTGGCGGAAACAAGACATCGTAAAAGTGAGCAAAGACCGTGCCTTAGAAAGAAGGCGCTTACGGCTCCATACCCCAACCCACTCTGGACCCCGGTCCTCCCGCCTCGGTAAGCGGCTTATTATAGAAAGTCTAGTTGCGGGGGGCTTGTGAGACTACAGGAGAATAGGACAGCACAGCACGTCGAGATCCTCCTAGGTCTGTTTCACTATCCAAACTCTGGGGATGCAGTCATTTTGCTGTCCTTCGCCTTCGTCCTCTACCTAAGACTCAGGTCAGACAGACAGACTCTGATTCTACCTCGCAACGAGAACCTTTTGGGGGCTTGTGGTTTTTTATATGAGGAGGCAATGATGGACTGACACTAGGGCCCGCCGAAGGGAAATGGCTCTCATGTTATGTCATTTCTCACTTTTTTTCCTATCAGTGCTCTCAGAGGGTTGGATAGGTTCTTTTTTACTAACATATTTATAGAATTGAAAAATCAGGCAGATCGCAGGAGAGCGGACTTACATGGAAAGTTTTCCATTTCCATTTACCCAGTTCATATCTGACTTTCATTTGTTCCCGGTACTCCAATCCAACGAGCCCGAAGAGTAGAGCGAGAAAAGCAATTTTCTGGTTTGAGCCTATGTCGAGTACCTTATATCGTCAGATGTATTTAAGGGGGCTAAAAAAAGAAATATATCGATCATCTAATGATTATATATGAATATAGCTCTGATTGATTTGCCTTCCCTCTTGCGGAAAGGCGATTGCGGTTGAAAAAGATCTTTGGATAACATTGACCATTCTCTGGTTAACCCGAAGCTCCTACCAGGTGTTCCAATTTTCTCTCAATGAATGTGCTTGGGTGAAAGCTGCTTTATATATCGCGACGCAGAAATGTTTGAGCCAGAGAACGGAAGTGTATAGTCGCAGATGATCGCGCTAAGTCAGTGTATTTGAGATGTTCTGATGGAAGAATGAGAGTTTCGATACGATATCTCATGATCTGAGGGAGAAAGTATTGGATTGTAGAATGTATAAAGCGGAAAGGTTATACTTAGTATTTCTGCGTCTTTCATGCAGCTACAGAATTTCTTCTTCTGTGGTTGATAAGTGATATACATATCTTTCTCTCAATCAACATCCCAGAATCTGAATAGCATTAGTACCAGAAACAATAGAAGAAAGGAAACGTATTGGGTTAGTACTAGATAGCTGAACACGCGTACACTTCTAGCAGCTCACTCTTCCGATCGACCCACCTTCGCTTGCTACTTTGCCCTCTGTCTGGCTTTAGGGGAAGAGAAAGCTCTTATTAAATATTTAGTGGAACGGAATCAGAGCTTTTGACCTTCCACGGTGCTTGAGGTGAGCCGAGGTATGCACTGTCCTGGTAGAATTCGAGCCCGACCTTCCCTCAACATATATATATCAGTCTCTAGCCTCCTCCGCAACTTTTCCCCGACGTCGAGGAGCATCTCTCAGTCGCGAGATCGGGCGGGACCTCATGGGGCTTGCTTACTCCCTAGGAAAGCTCTGGAAAGAATAAGAAAGAGCAGAAAAAGCTACTTATGTCCTGAATGTTCTCTTTAATAAGGTCGCCTTGGGCTCTAAGACGAGGGAAGTACTTGTGGCGATGCCTATTGTGTCCTTTTCAGTAGTTGCCATTGATCGTTGATTGACGGAATGAGTCAGTGGTGGAACTAGTAAGCAAGTCAGGTAGACTTAGGGCATCCCAGTCCTGTCGGCCTGTTATTGTATTGAGAAAGGGAAGAAGGCGGCCCACCCCTAAGGAAAAGCCTATTCTTGCTGCTCGCGAAGTCCTTCTCCGGATTCTAGTTAGTCAGTCGCGTCCTCGACTTCCGGGTTTAGGGGACTTAGCTCTTTACACTTCCTCGTTCTCGCTTGGATGGAGTCTCGGTCGGCCTTGAGACTATTCGACAAAGAAGGGGACTGCCCTAATATATAGTTGGGCTGACGAGCGCGTCGACCTATCGCGATATTTGAGGCAGGTGCACCCCTTGCCAGAAGACGACCTGCAAGCCCCGAAGCCCTCTTTCCTGCTCCTAGTCAAAGAAGCGAGTTCAAAAGACTCGACAGGCCTAGGACAATTTCTAAATAAGCACATAGAGTAGCAAATCAGGTCCCTGAATCCCCAAATCTCTAAATTCTAAGTCTCAAAAAAGTTAGCCGTAGATTCGCTCTCAGAAAAACCCGCTACCCCAGCAGGCACTAGAGCTCTCTCTGGGTCCAAGACTGACTGACTTGATCCATGATATGGCGTGGTCAAGTAGTTATGACAGCTAGCCTTGTCTTCTACTAAGTGAGCTAGCGGCCAAGATATTAAGAGAGGTCCTTCTTGATGCAGGAATTCGGAATCGGTGGAGAGAGGAATTCGGAATCCGCAGCTGCCCAAGCCAACGCTATATAGAGAAGAGGCCCGTCAGGCTTCAAAACTATATAATAATTGGCCTAATATACAAGAGTTTCTATATATAAGTTCTTTAACAGCATCCGCCTGGCCTGACTGGCCCTGATCTGATAAGGGCGAGCCTTCTCCGAAGGTGTCTGAGTGCGTCACTAGGAGTCCATCATCAGTCAGAAGCGAGAGATGAAAGAGCAACTACGTTCCGGAATCTTTAGCCGCTGGTATCGATCCTTCGTCTCCCGACCCTAGGACTCATTCACGCTTCGCTTAGAGGGCGAAAACTAGTTCAATAAAAGTGAGCTCTTTTGCATCAGTCAAAGCGAGCAAGGTCGGAGCTGTCTTTGTTAGGCTTTCCACTCCGGAAGTTGAAAGCGACATATGGATAGTGAAAATAGGCTTCGTCCCGCACCAGAGATAGCCTCTATCAATAATTTCAATCATCTATCCATTCTCGCGGCTCTATCTAATATGCTTCTATCCTGCCCTAATAACTAACTCTGCTTGGGTGAAACTAAGTGGAGGTCCGAACCGACTGATGTTGAAGAATCATCGGATGAGCTGTGGTTAGGGGTGAAATGACACTCGAACCCAGAGCTAGCTGGTTCTCCTCGAAATGCATTGAAGTGGAAAGCCCGCTGATGAGACAGCCGAAGGCACTAAGAAAGTCTTTTGAAGAAAGGCTAGCAGTATATGTATAGTCAGGGCCCTAGCCATAGTATATATATGCGAGGGGTGAGAGAGAGATCAGGACTCAGACATGCTTTCCCGCACTCGAAGTCCGGGGCGGATGCACTAGACTATCAGAGCAGAGCTAGGCAAAGTCCTCGGTGACTAAGAAAAATGGTCAGTCAGGCCCATATTCTATTCAGTGAGGAAAGCAAAGGTCTAAGCTAAAGACTCTCGTAGGGAAGGGAGGAGGAGGGCGGTGAATTCAGCCAGGATACATAGCTTATAGATTCAGGTCTGTTAGGTTTCAAATTCGGCTATAGTATAGTTAGGCGTTGAAATAGTCATTCTGGGAAAATCTGGAGAGTCAACTAGATATTCGGGGGGTGAAAATGCTACTTCTGATGTCCGCAAGCAGGGAACAATGGTATCAGCCTTAGTGGATTCCTCATACGCCGACCTCAAAGTCCACGGAAAGAAGAACTATACGAGAGTGAGGGGTCCGGAAAGAGAAAGTGAGTGAGGGGGGTCCGAGGTGCGTCACTATAGGGGCCGAGGAAGAAGTCACTTGATGTCGCCATAAGGCATGGGGCTCTGATGCATGTGTAGAAAGTGACTAGTCTGATTGAGGTGGGGCGTCGGGAAATGCCTTTTCTGAGCCGCACCGCTACTCTCATTGATTCACTCATAAATCAGGTGATCAGACAGGCAAGTCTAGCTCACAAGCAGCTGTGGAACGTCTTCCCCGATCTCTGCTGGTGTAGTCCTTTGCATAGGATGTTGAGCATGTTGCTTGCGGCGGGATTGAGGTCTCCCCGCTTGCTCACTCAGTAAGCCACTTTCTTGTCTCATCAGGTGGTATCTTGTGCTTGGTCTGTCTGCTGCGACAGGTTGATTGAGTCTCATAGCAGCCAACAGATCTGAACTCTTCCACCCGCTTAGGGAAGAAGGGTAGGAATAGAGGCGGGCGTACTATTGCGCTTTGTCCACTTTCACGGGTTGAGGATCAGATTCAGATATGCAGGTGGGATCCACTTGGTCTGCTTTCTTTCGCTGGTTGAGGTTTCACGATTCAAATAGTTCTGAGATGGAAAGCGAGCTTATAGTGATGTTGGGCACTGCAATACGCAGGTAAGTAGGCGAAAGCGGAGAAGGGGGAAGAACTCACTATATATTTGGGATAGTTGTATGCAACTATAATCTACAACATATGGATAAGCATGTTCTACTGAAAAGCAAGACGCAGGTCACGAGGTTGCGGTCAGCGAATCAGAAGTCAGAGCCCACGTGGTAAGCAGAGAAGGATATCAGCTACTTAGAGAACGCGACTAGACTACTTTCTTTTCAGGGGTGCATCGCTTATTAGAACGGAATAACGAAAGACTTATAGCTACAAACAGCCAAGTCTCGAGGAAGACTTTCCCAGACAAGCCGATAGGACAGAAACCCGCCTTTACTAGTCTAATGCTCTTGGTTCGACCGCAAGTTGACCTCGTCGTCTCATCTTCTATCGCGATATAATTGCGATGATAGGAACCAAACGATCCCAGTAGCCATCCGCGGAAGATATCAAATACAGCGGAAGCGCAGGACCTTCAGTAGTAGAATGACTCTGAGAAAGTTCAATATGATCTTGCGTGCGAGATGATCGATGATAAGGCCCGAAAAAAGTAGCCCACTGGAAAGAAAGGTCGTGTTTCAACCGGGGGTGGGTGTGTACTTACAGACTCTACGAGTTGCAAGTGAATGGGTGCGTGGCGAACGAAACAAGCCATTTTCTTCTTCCCTCCCCCGGGGGCAATTGCTTCGCACCTGACTACCCCTTATCTGATGTTCACTTCGTCAAGTGTGGCCGCGATCTCACCATCGCGGAAGCCTTTTCCCGGTGCGCGGAGCCCCACCACAACGAGGAAGGTGTTAGTGCTTGCTTTCTCATGGAGTGTAGGCGGAGACCTGGCTCCTCACATCAAGTGGAAAGGTCGGGGTGGGCAACATTGATTTATGGCATGATCTGTGGCTTGGTGATACCGGTGCGAAAGGGGCAAGATGAGAGGCTGTCGTAATGGCGCTTAAGTGGTCTTCCGTGGTCAGAAGCTGTTCTGATCCCTCTTCAGGGAGCAAGGATCACGAGCCTTATTAGCCATCAGGTGGGTCTTCGTTGAATCAACCCCACCCGAGTGAAAGCAGCGAGCAGGCCCATAGAAAATGGCGACGATCGAGCAGTCAAGAGCAGCAGGGGAAGAAGCTTTCTTCATCCTACTACTTCACCCGCACCATACATGACGAGAGAAACATCGATGTTGCAAAAATACTTTCTCTTCTCGGCGGCGATTACAGATCCTGGGTCAGACTACTTGACGAACCTTATAATGACGTCTTTCTCTTTGGAAAGGGATCGACGCCCATCTGATTTCCAGACCCAGATATCTAGTTAGCAGGGGCTATCATACCTGAACATTTGCTCTAAGAGCATACTGGGAGGCATCTTTCACCGCACCCTTTCCCGTACAATGCTACTTGAGCTTTGCAACTCGAAGGGTTGGGGGTCTGGGGGGGTTCTGACACACTAGTCTACTCAGAAGGGGCTTCTCAATCACGTTGACCATGGTCAGGTCCGAGGCACAAGCCCCTGGATGGAGTGCTTCTCGCTTTAAAGGAGAAGAGATAGATCGCAATCCCTAGGCTTGCTTTGAACAGTGCCCCTACTAGTTCTTATCAGACTATACTGTCTGTAATTCCCTTGTGATAAAAGCGATCAATACGTCTCGCTGGCCTCCCGCGCAGTTCGATCGAATCTATGAGGCACCCCCTGGGACGGATCAGGATTCGATGTCCAGTGATGTCTTTCAGTGCCCGGGTGATTGATTTAAATAGCATGAGGGTGCAGTAGGGCGAGCTGAGCTTTCAGGCGAAGGAGGCTTCGGGGGATGAGAAGGTAGAAATTGACGCAGGAGAGGCTTTCACTATATAAAATCAGGGTTTGAGCATTGTTTACGGAGCGAGAGAAAGACCTCGATCTCAGTCCCTGGGGATTTAGGGGCCCTTCCATTCCTCACTTGGAACCATGATCACACCCCTTGCACCCTTGCTCGCCTTTAAGGTTGTTTGAAAGGTGGTGCGACAGCGCCTGCAAGAAAGCAATCAGACTCTTTTACACCAGCCGTTACCGGAGAGTGAAGATATGCCAGTCCCGATTTCACCTTTAGACCAGTGCCCACAAATGTCTGCATTTCTATTATGGTCGTATTCTATGGTGACGATTCTACCAGATATGTCTTTTTCATTCCGTCGTCAATCGATTTGACGGTATAGACGCTTATGACCTCCCCCTCTATGCCTTGCGGTAATGATTCCTCTGGCATTACGACCTTTACCACAACGATGTTGTCCATAAATCAATTTCTTTCGTGGATTGGATTTCCTGTCTACGGCTCCGTTGCGTGTGCGAGGGCTAGAAGTTTTGTATAAATGTATCGCCATGTTACTAAGTATTTGCTTGAAGTTCTTTTCTCTATAAGAGGTGGAATAGAATAACCCGGTTGAAGCGTAATGATCATATGTATGTAATTGGAATGCTTTGTATGTCCCACCCTTATCTCGCCTACGCTATGGGTTTAGCTCTCCTTACTGCTCGCAGAGAGGCTTTCGACGCACCTCTCCCTTCCTCCGAGAGCGCAGGATGATGAGCTGGTACATCTACACTCTGTCCTGAAGCAAAAGACGATCGGAACATGGGAGCCTTGGACGGCAGACGAGGAAAGGGAAGAAAACGGAACTTTCTGTCCACGTGAGTTGGAAGGGTGGTAGGACTCTATGTAATCCGAGGTTCGGGATCAAAAAGTCAGCCAACTATGACTTCGGCCAACCTGGGTCCCCGGCGCGTGAGGGAAAAGGTATACTATCCATATAGACGTCGTCTCGCGCTCAATCAGAACCCTAGGACTCGCTCGCTCTACCGGGGACTAGCGGGAGCAGAAATGCATCGCGAATAGCCACTTTCCCTTCCCATACCAAAATTAGCACCTTCGCTACTATATATGCCGCAGCCCAATAGATAATTGTCAGGGCTTCCACCCCCAATACACGTTAGAGGTCGAAGGGCCGCTACTAGTCCTTGATTGCCGCACACACTCTCAATGGGTCCCAGTTCAAAGAGAAAGACGAAGCTCCTTCTAGCTCCCTCCCTCCTCAATTGGAACCGGTATCCGTGGTTGGTTGTTTTGTTGATGAAAGAGTCCCCTATCTTCACCCTCAGTCTGAGTTCATACTCCCTAGTCAACTATTAACCAATTTAGCGGAACTCTTTGTCTCTGTGCTCGTCTTTCTCTCGCTAATAATTCTTTCTTGATTCTTCTTCATTTTTTGATGGTTTTTTTGAGGGCTAGAAAATTTGCTATAAACTGAAAAGGCCACTATATATGTTGGGCTATTATCTTTTTCATGCTAGCTTAACAATATTATCTACAGACCGAAACTCTCAGAGATTAAATTACCCCCGGGTTGTCTCCCGCGCCTTATTAGGCCGGGGACGTCATCATTCCTTTGCTTCTTCTTGGGCTTTCTTCTAATGTTCTCGTCTCGTTTTGTTTAATATATTTCCTGGAAATGTGGTTAGCCCATCGCCCAATAGTGCCTTTTCAAGGCGTCATCATTCCCTTGCTCAGTTATTGAATTGCTCATTCAATGAGCATTCTCCATATTATGCCTTGAAGAGGACTCGAAACAGCACCGAGCCCTTCCCGCGATAGGGCCAATGCAGAGAGGGGGGCTTCAGGGATCGACGCTTTCCTTTGGGCTCCGACTCACGGGGGAAGAGGAGAGTCTACCCGGGCCCGTTCTAGCCCCTGGGAAAAGAAGGCGCAAGCAAAAGACGCTTTGGACCTAGAAGACCTGTCTCCCCGACTAATTTCCGTTTCGACATAACTTTTTTTTAACCGGATCGTATCCTCCTTTACGCGGCGGAGAGAAAAACCATCGAGGTCTGAGATTAGACATGCATGCTTTCGGCAGACTCGAAAGATCATCATCCGGGTCGCGCATTGGTGCCTGGGAATTTATTGCGTGGATCGGGATTATAAATCTTCCTATTTTCGTCTATTAAACAATATTTAAGTACTTGGAAAGTTTGTTTAAAATTGTCAAGTAGTAAATATTTCTTTACCAATATCTGATTATAAGTTATTAAATGGTAAGATGAATAAAAATTCGTGATTTTAGGTACAGTAATACTCAAAGGGCCCAACAAATTTCTAATTGGAATTGTGAGATATTTTTTAATTGGTTCTTTTGTTACATTGTTATATTTCGAACCGTTGAATGAGCCGATTCGAGAACAGTTGGATGATGACAAAATTATCAAAGATTGGCATTCCTTATTTCGATTCAACAACGTACCAATACCAGTATCAGAAGTTTCCTTATATTGGATAAGTGGTTGAATCTTCGCCTTGGAATAAAAAGGATTGATATTGGTACAATACCACTTAACCATTTAATAATTCTACAATATTTTTCTAATAATATTAATTATAATACACTTAAGGAGGGGCCATATTAAAAACTTAATACATTTTATAGGCGGCGTACAATAATCATGGCGAGTTATAGTGTATACTAGTTCGACCCCTCACTCGATACAATTTTCTATCAAATTATTTTAATACTTTGGAAGTTATTGAATAATTCATATAAAAGAAAGTAAAATTGATGGAGATAAGATTCGAACCCGGGTCTCCAAAATAAAAGCCTTACCACTCTACCACTTAACCTTTTAATTATTCTATAATATTTCTCTCTCTAACAACCTTAAGTATAATACAATTAAGGAGGGGCTGTACTAAAAACTTAATACATTATATAAGTGATGTATAATAATCATGGGGGGGCCATGGCCCCTCCATAATGTGTACTAGTTCCGCCCCTGGACGTAACAAACTCTTTTGTGGTTGCGGTAATGCATCAAATATATGCTTTGATTTCTCTTCTCCATCTCATCGTCGACATCATCCACTAATAATAGTTTGATTATAACACTTCAACATAAATACATTGTGCCACCAATCTCTAGTGATGGAAATTTTGCTTTAGGCAATCGATTCGAATATTAACATCACCAGTACCCATTGCCCAAAGCCCGACAACCATAGATTGTTTCATCTGATAATCCGCCGAGATTATTTTACTGTGATGTGTGATGACGATTTCAGTGTACACTTTTAGGCGATAGAATTTATTTGGCAAAGCGATGTTTTATTGCTAGAGAATCCGTCACTATTAACTTAGTTGCCACAAGAGTCTTTTCTTGTATTGTAAAGTAGAAATTTTGTTTTGCCATGCCAATCGATGGTGAAGTTGAAAATATCGTATTTAACTTGAATTATGTGGACAGCGATTCAACCAATAGATAGGAGCTATAAATATTGTCAGCTTCGAATAGAATGACTCTGTGCATAAAGAGCTTTAAATTTTGAATGAAATACCGTTTAAGTTTTGATCCATAATTTTACCAATTTTTTTACCTATGCTTATTGAGGGAATATACCAAATTATAGTCAAATCAAATGGATTTTGTGATTTATTTGGTCATAAGTTGATTAGATACTTATGCTTCATTTAATTAATTAGTAAAATAATTGTAAAAATTGACCAGTCTTGCATTCTTTTTAATAGACACCGCAGATAATTATGATATGTGAATTGCGTAAACTCTACACGAGATCTCAACGTTACAATATGATCATCTGTATTCTTGATTATTGTAATCAATGGATTTTTTGATGGATGTGATACTCCAACCATGTCAAACCATGACCTATTCAATAATCTGAATACACGTTAGAAACATGCATCATCAGAACAGGTCAAGTTGACCCGTGACCCAATAATGAAAAGTCAGTATGGGATCAAATAGAATGGGTTGGATATCTCCTCATGAACACATAAATGATTTATGTGTTTGGAGATGATGAATATTAGATTCATCAATTCAATATCTTGACTTTGAGCTAAAATCCTTAACAAATGCATGTATATTCAAAGTAATATCATCTTCCTATGAGTATCTCGTCATGAATAAGACTGCCTACTTAACGTAAAAGTTGTACAAAAATAACAGAACTCTGGAAAAACAATAAAAAAAGGAATAAAATGGAGTATGACTAAGATGCACATGTACTGATTGACCTATAGATAAGAATTAATAGAATAAAAATTCTATTTATGAAGCATAATCCTAAAGACATTAGAAGATAAAAATGGTCGATAAATGAAGAAAGAAAATGAAGAAGAAAACTCCAAATAGCTATCACATACTATAAGAAAACGGCATACTTACTACTACAAAAATGCGACTACATGTGATGGCAATGTAGTCGCATTACTACATGTCACCATATTACCACCACATGTCATCACAATGTGATGGTATTTAGTTTTGCTCGTAGATGCGATTACATGTGACTGCATTTGTTGTCGCAAATAGTTTAGGACCACAATGAGACTACATTGTAGTCTTTTCCAAACACAGCTTCTCCCCCCACCCCCACCCCTAGTAAACAAATCCCTAAATTGAAACCATCTTCATTCTCCACCCCAAACGAATCCGATAACCCTAAACCCCCATTTCCACCAATCTTCCACCTCTTCCTATCTCTTCATCCTCCCCTATCCTCCTGATGAATCCATGATTCATTAACAATCCTGTCATATTTTGTCTTAAAAATCTTTAATAAATACATGTAAAGCTCATTCATAAATAAAAAAACATTTTTATTCATTGAAAATACATAAAAAATAATATAAATAAATATAAATATACAGAAAGAAAAGGGAAGACTATAAATATGTATATATTGTACAGGATGATTAAGAAAAGATGTAAGATATATTTATATAGATTGCCCCCTAAGACCAAGTCATCATAGATTGGTCAACAAACAATAAAGTATGTGGAGATAAGGAAGAAAGCACAAAAATAACTAACCATGTACATATTTTCGACTAATTTATATTTATTATTATATATACAATATTCATCTAATTTTAATTAATTAATATGTAGATATTTTTTTACTAATTTCATCACTAATGTGTTTATAAATATGTATATAAAAATAAGATAAAAATAAAAGTTGTTTATAAGCTGAGAAACCTTTATACAAATTGTCTCCCTCCGCTGCATCTTCATTCGATCATCCGCTGACTACATCTTGAACAGGACATCAGTGGTGACAACCTGGTCCCCCGCTTCCTCGGCGTGATCTATCCAAAGCCATAACAAATCCTCCTAGAGGTGGCTTGCTAGCTCCAGCCCCTATTGCCGTAGAACCCACTTCCAGGTACCCCTTCTCCCGTTTACCTTCTTCTTCAATCACTCCTCCTCCTCCGCTTCTCCTCCGCCTCCTTCTCTTGCTCCCTCTCGTACACCCCGCTCCACCTTCGCATCATCACCTCCTCCCGATCATCATCAACCTCCATCTCCTCGCGTGCCCTCTTCCGCACTAGCTCTCCAATAGCATCGACCTCCTCCTCACCCCTTTGTAGAGCCCTGTCAACCTTGCCTCTACCGATTCCTCGACATCACCTTCATCGACAAACGATCGCCTCTGCTGACCTCCACTTTTTTAGCGACAACAACACCACACAACCTCTACTATGGCATTCGTCGATCGTGTGTTGGCCACAGATCATCAAGGAGTGCTACATTCTTGTCCTGTTATTGTCAAGGACTCCAAGCAATAAGATTTCCCTACTGATATGCTATAGGAACCATCAGATAAAGAACAAAGAAGATTAGAGACATTGATCTCTGCCTAAAGGCCAACCATCAGATCAAGCATCATCAATGGATCAGATCACCTCCGAACCAATGCCCGAACCTCCTGCCTCATGAGCAGTGAAGCTCTGAAATACGTCCATGTAGAGGTTTGTCCCGAGCTGCTCTAGCCTCGGATCCTCCCACGCGCTGCGCACACGCGCCGTGGAAATATTGCAACTACATCCCTTAGTTTCTTAAGAAATCCAAGCTCGAGGTCACGCACGTCATGCGTGAACTTAGTTAATTTGCAGAGTTCCCCTTCAACTCCCGAGGAATTTCTGCCGCAGCCTCGACTGGGCAAATTGCATAAAGAAATCGCCAGCTTTTCAGAATTATAGAATGATCCTTATCAAGGGTATAAATGCAAGAACGTTATTTATTTTACTTACATTATAGTCCTTGAACTTCAATTTATCATAACTTAAGCATTATTTATCAGAATTTGATGTTCTTGGTGTCATTTTGGTCCTTATAATCTTGTATATCATATTGAACACTGTGATTCAATTTTCTGAGATATTATTTGGCAATAATTCATTAAGGTTCTATCTTATTCATTTTTAGAATTGTTATTTATTTTTATTTATTCTTATGCTCAATAGCTTATGTCTTGATTGAGGGAATTTATTTTGGGAAATTAATCAAAGCTTAATCAATAATTATTTGGTATGATTAATTGATCATTGGGATCTAGGCTTACTATTTGATTAGTTGTTACTTGGTTCATCTTGCTCCATATTCATCATCACCTTGCATAATCATTTCCTCATATTATTGCATCATCTAAAAACCCTAAAAAATTCATTTATTTATTACCTTACACAACATAGTATAGCATCAGTTTCCTGAAAAAAATATTTTACCAAAATCCATGCATCATATTTGCTTCGATTAGTAATTACATCGCTTTAATTAAAAAGCTAAAAAATACAGGAAAAACCAAAAAAATCCACCTTGAAAAGCGTTTTTCAAAATTGATAGAGAATCATCTAGGTTGTTTCTTTGCCTCCTTGAGTTCGACCTTAGGTTTTACCTAGGCTAAATAAACATAAAATTCAAATCCATCTTAATTGATTAATTCATTGAATTTTGTGGTTATTTTTGACTAATCTCTAATTGCCCGACTACAACATAAAAATGATAAATTAAACAAGATAATTATTGGTTTAATATATATACAAGTATATAGATATTTTATATACAGGTAGGTTTTCTTACACAGAGATAGGATAACATGGAAAACCTAACACTAAATTCATATTTTATATACAGGTATAAAATATCTATGTATTTTGTACAATTATTTTTAATTTATTATTTTTACAAAAATACCCCAATTTTATATTTTATTTATTTACAACATAATTTTTGGAGTGTAAAATTATTTTTGTTTTATTTTTAATATTTATTTACAAGTATAAAATAAATAAGGAAGGATACACATATGCATGCATTATGTACAAGTGAGAGAGAGAATTTTATTGTATTTTTATTTACTTTTTCTGATTTTTATTTTATTTTTAGAAATATATACAAGGAAGTTAAAACAACTTTTTATGGTTATTTTTGTAAAAATAAATTAAACACATATATGGTATATATATAATGTGATGTGGCCCTATCTCTCTCTACCTATTTTATTTGGCGATCAAGCCAATACTTGGCACTCTCTTGGGTTTGAGTCACTCAGTATTTATTCTAAATACTTTCTTCTTTTTCTTTTATTCTTTATTCTTTTATTTTTGCACAAATACATGATAATTATGATATATTAAAACATGCTTGCTTATTGCTAAGTTATTGTATTTACAACTATTTACATGATGCTTTGCCAAGATAATTAGCTAAAATAAAAGAATAAATAGTGATGAATAAGGCTTCATCAGATAACTACTTGGATTGCGAGATCAGTGCGACTCATCCCCACGCTCGCAAGTGTCTCCTCCGAAGGTCGGACTTGAGACAGGAGGCTTCTTCTCTTAGAAGCTTGATCGCAACCACGCTACAACATGTATTCCTATATCTACTCTGTGGTTAGACGAAACGATTCATAAATGGTTTATGGATAATGTGGTTTCGTCGTTTAAAATTTTTAAAATTCTGTTGCACCAAGAAACTAGTATGACTAGTCGCTCTTGATCGTATATGATATGATCATCACGCTTTCGTGATGCGCTTGAGGATCCTACCGTATCCTTCAGGTTGATGCTCTTGAGTACATGCTTCTTTCATTATTTTTTTATTGTGGGCGTGCACTCCATGGCCTTAAGGAGTGGCATCTCTAAAAAGATGTTCTGAAGTATCTCTACCACTCCATGATCAGATAGTTTTATTTTTAAATTTTTGAGTTTTCAAATTTAATTCAAAGAAGAAGGAAGTTAAAGAGAATCTGAAGAAACATAATACTGCCCATTTATCTTATTCAAACTATAATCATCATGTACATCTAGATACCTAGAATCAGTCTATACAGTGTTATCCAATATAGGAATAGATGAAACAAAAGGAAAAACATGATGGGCTGCTTCATTTGCTAGTGTAGAAGAAGAATACGACATGTGTGTTCTCCTTCATGGCTGACTCAGTTGTGCATCTTTCTTTATTCTCTTGTTCATCTTTTATGCCTAATGATGGAGAAGAAGGTGGTGGTGGTGGTGGTGGTGAAGAAGAAGGTGGTGATACTCTATGCTCTGAATCTACTATACTGGATCGTTGGGCAACTGGTGAAGAAGATGATGAAGTTATTGAAGCTCTCTCAACGGCTCTCCCCAATACCAACATCTCTGTGGGAGGTTGCAATCTATTTACGCACCAAAGATGACTGACGTCAGATAAACAAGTAAAATAAAGGGCTACACCTGTCTCGGGGGTGGGAGGGTCATGAGCTACCTGCTCCTTGCGTCTGAACTTGTTTGGATTGGCTTCGACCTGTATTGAAATCAATATTTCGGTTGTGGTCAAGTCATCAAGTTGCTAAGTCAAATCATTCATATTCTTCATCAGAAGTACAAGCTGGTCTAGCACGGGATTCACCAAAGTTACCTCTGGATGCTCATCTATAGGTTATCGCTGAGAATGGTAGTCTGGAGGTTGTTGGTACCGAAAGTGCTGTTGTTGATAGTAAGGAGGAGGAGGGTGTAAAAAATATGCAGACTATTGTTGATAATAGGGCTGATGAAAATATACAGGCTACATCTGCTATTGTCCATGTCTCCAATTCTGAAAGTGTGGTGGAGATGGGTAATGAGGCTGTAGCTCTGATGCTGGGATTGAGGTCTCCCTCCTTGGAAATGTTGGATGGGCCTTTCACTCTGTTGTGAATCCAAAAAACCTTGACTTGACGGATGGGACCGGTTGCTCTCTCCATCGAACCAAATGTCATTCACCTGTTGAATGAGAGGTGTAGGTGGAGACTGCTGCTCAGGCATGTAATGGGGCTCCTGTTGGTACTGTATAGTGCATGATGAGGATGACCACTACGACACCTGATCCGGGGTCTACACGTAGTAAACGTTTTGTATTGTAAGGGTTGATCTGGTACTTTGTTGTGCAGTAGTGGAAGAAGTTTGCTCTTACATAGAAGTATCAGTTGCGGTACTCGTACTTTAACAGGCACTAATCGTACTAACAAGAAGCTCCGAATGCTTCGTTAATCTCATCCAGCTTATCTAGGTTCTTTGTCCTCTACTTGATAACTTTATGCTTCTCAAGCTCCTTGGATCGTTCCTCTATTATGTCCACTTGGGATAGGTTATTTCCTGTGATGTTCAGATCTGTACTGTCCACCCTATCCACATCTTGTGATGTTGTCATGTTGACAACCTTGTGAGGTACAGAAGGAGAGGTAATGGGATGCTTTTGAAAAGCACGTGAGGAAGAAATAGCCATAGATCTATCTGCCATCTCCTTAAAAATCTATTAAAGGACATCCACATCGTCATTGAAGTGGGTCCCCCTACAAGTGGCATCTACCAACTTATGCTTCTTAATACTCAAATCTCCAAAGAAATTTCGCACAAGTCTCGTCTTTAATATCTCGTGATGGAGGCACTTCCATGTCAAGTCTTTGAATCTTTCCCATGCCTTGTGAATAGGCTCATGGAACATTTGGGAGAAGTTGGCAATCAAAGAACACATTTGATTCAGTCATCCTATGGGATAATATTTGTACAAGAATGTTAATCTCAATTCTTCCCAGTACATAACAACCCCTCCAAAATGATTTATCCGGTATAATGCCTTATCCATAAGGCTGAAAGGAAAAGCTGTCATCTTCACTACCTCTAACATAATGTTAGGGTAGTGTATTGTGCCACATATGCGGTCAAACTGTTGGAGGTGTACATATGGTTCTTCATTTATGTGTCTCTGTAATATTTGGAGTAGAGGTACAATTGTGAGCTTAAGATCAAAATGCCCATGAATCGTAAGTATTTGAATCCATGTATTGATCTATTTTGCCCCTGGATTATAGACATCTTTCAGTGTAAGCCTTGCCACTACTTTGGGCGTATCAACTCCCCCATTCCCACCTCCATTTGGCTGCTCACCCTCCTCTCTCCTAACTTGTCTCTCATTCCTCAGCTCAAAGATTATATCTCTTAATCCGACCTACATGCTAGCTTTCTCACTCAATTGTGCTTGAATGGCTTGAATAGATGCTAATATCATATTGTTGATCTCATTCTGCTCAACAATTGAACCCTTGCACTTTGGTGTCATCAAGAGCTCTGATTCTTTCTCTTAAAATGCATATGACACTATTAGTCCTCAGAAATGGTGGAGTCTCAAATGATAGTTCGAGATTAGTTTCAATCTCAAACAATGGATTGGATGGGAAGAAGGGTGATGTGGATAAAGAGGGACATTTGTAAAGTGAATCTTCTGGAATAGAAGACGATCGAACTAGAGCGTGAAATGAGCTCAAAGAGGAAAGATGCAAGAACATGAAGTCAAGTAAAGAAGAAAGACGAAAAAAGACGCAAAAGGTGCGAAGGGATCTTTACACTAACAAACAAACACAATACAAACTCCCGATCCATCAACTGGACACAAGTGGAGACCAGAAGAGTTCGATCTTTTATCTTTTCAATTTTAGTTTTAGTGAATCTGCAAGAAGTTACTTAAATCCAAGCATACATGGTGAGTCTCCACTATTGCTAGTGTACGTTCTTAATCCCCCCAATCAATGGATCTATTTGGTTGGGCTACCGGGTACAATATCAAGCCCAAAGGGAGAAAGGAGAATGAACACAACAAAAGGATTTTCTAACATATGAGGCAAGTGCTTGCTTCTCAACCATACACCATAGAGCTGTGTACAGGAACATAGGGCACAAGTCTAAGGATTTGGGCTCTATACTTATGATTGCGTTCTCACCAATCTGTCTGGAGGTAAGTACCTGCAAACAATGAGAGGGATACTCTCCCCAAAACAAAGACGATTTGTCCTTATGTTTATTTTAGGGTCGAGTTTTCTTTAGCAGTCCCAGTTTTATGAGGTAATCACTTTCTTTGGATTTATTCAAAGAAACTGTATAATAAATTTTCCAGTTCCTTTTTATCTTCAATGAGTAAACAACGGGAAGGAAAATGGAAAAGCTGATGCGCAATGAAATCAATGATGCATGCAAAGAAAGAGATGTGTACCTTTTGCCAGCGCTCTACATGCAAAGTGATATGCGTAAAAAAATAAAGACAGAAATACAAGTAACCTAAATGATGCAAGATAACCGTTCTAGCAATAACTTCCATTAAAGGCAAGAACCAATTAATTTGACCAAGTCCAATCCTATGACCTAGTCTATAGGAATATCTATTCTTTTAAGGGATTTGAACCCAATCGATTACCTGGCTCAAGCAAGATAACAAAACCTACTTCTAAGGGTTCAAGTAAAAAAAAACTCAAGAAAATAAATAAAAAATCGATGAAAATGAAAACCAGTTAAGTACCCCATGTGCACCAACACTTGGTGAAATAGACACCACACACACGAGGTATAGAATGGACTTCGAAGAAATATAAAAAGAAGGAAACTGTGAAGATAATAATTACATCTTTTTACAAGAATAATAATGCAAATAAAAGTCCAAAAAGAAAAAAACTATGTGTATAATTTCTGTAAAATATTCCATTCCACTTCTTCCTCCCACACTCTCCTGCTACTCGATGAAGAAATGAATCACAACCACATTGCTTACGGTACCGACGCTCCTAAGAATGCTACCCTTACTCGTCGGGACCTCGCAAGATAGAGAGAAAGAAAATATATGTCAGATCACATTTATGAAAAATATGAACAAAATAAAAGAAAATAAGAGAAGAAAATAAATAAACAAACATGACACATAGAAGTGGATTAGAGGCAAATTAAGAAGAGCAAGTGAAATGGATCTCAAAGGAATACCTAAGTCTGATCTTGCAGAGCTTTTGGTGTCTGACAAATCGAATCCTGCAAGCGATGTGCAAGCTCCCTCACGACATGCAGAATTCGAAGTGAGTGCTCACTCCTCAACAAGATGCAATCCACACAATAATATATACAATAATATGAACAACAATAAAATGAATAGAAGATAGAAAATATAGACAAGTGGCAGGAAATATGAACAAGAAATATATGACAGAAAATGAAGAGAAGAAATAAGAAAATAAAAATAAAAGGGTATGTACTACTATGAATAGCTGGCCATAAGAAGAAAAACCTAGCCACCATCGT
The DNA here is from genome assembly GCA_037367405.1 of Ottelia alismoides. Lineage (NCBI taxonomy): Eukaryota > Viridiplantae > Streptophyta > Magnoliopsida > Alismatales > Hydrocharitaceae > Ottelia > Ottelia alismoides. The sequence goes on along the minus strand of JAZKJV010008889.1, from coordinate 829,981 downwards.
CATGCCTCCCCAGCAATGGGGCCATTCTTTGAACACTTCTTTTCAGGGATTTTATTTAATGGAATTATTCAGAAAGTGAAACTGTCACCGCAACCTAAAGAAGCGTCAAACAAAAAAGTTATATAATCAAGCTCTTAAGCCAATGGAGATAAAACAATCAATGTCAGCAAAAGAACTATTTTGCTATTTAATTTATATGTATGGCGTACATGATCGAACTCAAAGGGGCTACAAAAATCCTGTGGTTATTGATGAATCTACGTTTCATCATCTTTATTCTATCATTTTGGCCTTAAAAACCCTAGTAAATGCGTGTAAATAGGCGTAATTCATGCATTTTAGCATCTATGTATATGTGTCTAAATATTGTATAAAATGCGGTTTTTAAAGCCAAAATTATAGAATAAAGAAAAGAAAAGAAAAAGAATAAAATATTGTAAATATTTTATGACCCGAAACCCCGAGACCTAGGCATCTTGATGAATAGGTCGACAAGGAATAAAGTAGGGGGAGATAAGGGCCAGAATACAGATAAAATCCCTTTCATTCTTTATTCAGTTTGGGACCTATTTTTGGTTCCACTTTTTATACATCAAATAAAGAAACTTTGTACATGAAAGTTGTAGATAAATTAATAAAGAAAAATACGAAATTGATTTCACAGAAAAATAATGTACAGATAAAAATTTATGGTCTGAATAAGAATCTAAAATCCCAACTTCCCAGACCCATATCTCACAACTGACAATCCAAATGCAACATACTCACCTTTAATTGTATACAGAAGAAAATAAGCTATTTAAAGGCGGTGGTTTCACATTTGGCGGAGCTACGGTTTGAAAGTTGAGTTTTGGACCCCCATTGTACATTGTACTGATTAAAATATTCAATTTATTATTTATTCAGTATTTTTATATTTTTATATTTTTATAATGTTGTAAATAATACTTATAATATATATGTGCATTAAAATTAGAATAAAAATGTAAATAAAAATCAAAATAAAAATACTTGTAAATAAATACATAGATACAATACCTATGTGTATACCTACACAACATATACTTTTATTTTATTAAATATACAAAACATATCAGAAAAATTAAATAAAAAGATAGTTGTGTAGATAAAAGTATTTTATAATTTTAGAAAATAATAAACAAAAATAATAAAATTAAAATACACAAAATAAAAATAAAAGAATACACTATATAGATAATATACCTATATAGGGGTATAAAAGCAACTTGTAAAAATACATTTCATAAAAATAATTAAAAATCATAATAAAACAATTTATAAAAAAATAAATATTTTTTATTAAATAACCTAAATCTAAATAATTCATTTATTATTTTAAAACGAATTTACAAAACATTTTTTTGGGCTTTTTCCTGGTTGGTCCACGTGGACCAACCAGGTGGCCTGGGATGTTGACCAGCCGGTCAACTCCCTGGCCCTAGCCTGCCCCCTTGTCAGAACAACCCGTGACCCATATTTCTCGAATTTTTCGCCGTTGCTGCGTTGCTCGAGGGATGGATGACCCTTCATGGAAGTTGTACCTAGTACGATCGTGATCCACGCCAGCCTCCCAGATCTCCCCATCTCTTCGTGGCTCGCCCGTGACACGCCCTCGAAGTTCGCTCTAGAGCCATGTTTCAAAAACCAACCCAACACCCCCATTTCGAATTGAACCCCTTTGACTCGAGTTTGAACCCCCAAGCGTTGCACTCCGGACCGGGAGGGTGACATGCTCCCTCCAGCCGACGAAGGAGGCTCAGGCAAGGGCCAAGGCGGCGTTTCCAGCCCCATCTCCGGCCTCGCGGCCATGAGGTTTCTTCCTCGTGGTCAACGCCACTTGAGGGCATTTTCCTTCTTATTTTTCTTATAGTTAGATAGCTGTTAGTCTAGGATTTCGTTTCGTTTATTTATATTGCCATTTAAACCATTGATCTGTGCCGATCTTCATCACGAACACTTCGCCGGAGCTCACGAGCTCCAGCGACCACCAACGCACACCATTCTGTCTTAAACTAGCCCTGGAACACCATCTGTCGTTCTTTCTTTTTCTTGCAGGTGTCCAGGAGCAAGAGACCCCACCTGGGGGGTCGAGTTTCGTTGCCGGCGACCACCTGGAGCCACCTTCCTCCGCCGACCCTGCAATGGCGCTCCGGCCACTTCTTGGCTGTTTTGGGGGCGTCGTACAATCGATAGGGCTCCCAGGGGGTCCGTGATGCCATCTGGAGGGAAGACAATGCTCTGGACGTCGAGATTTTGAGGATCAAAGGTACCCTGGAGGCTGTTCTTCGTGCGTTCGTCCTCGACACTCCAGAGCCGTCGGATCCCTCGTGTTCTTCGCAGGCTACAGCAGCCGTCGGATCCTGAGAGGCCAGGACCGTCCACACCATTCAGATCTTCTAATCCTGGCCACCCGTGCGAAGGGGCATCGCGCGTCCATAGCGCGACACGTGGCATAAGTAGTTCATCAGCCGCCGTTGATCTGCGCAAGGTTTGGGTAATTTTGCTTCCCTACCCAGGCCGTTTTTGTATTCAGTATTTAAGTATCAAAACTTTCCTTTGCTTCTTTAAAACTTGTGTAAAAATTGCATTAAGGACCCCTAGTTTTGTAATATTACGTCAGTGCCCCTGCCAGATGCCCATGCGACGCACGTGGGTTTGGTGCTTTTGCAAGGGCACCCGTGCTTGTCTTGTTATTTAACTTTGGTCCTTAAAAGTTTTATTGTAGTATAAAATTTCTGGAAAAATTGTCACGAGGCCCTGGAATACTTGTGTAATTACATAAACACCCCTGCCAGGCGCGCATGCACGCACGTGCGTCTGGGAGATTTTGCGAGGAAGCCCCTGCGGCTTTGGGCATTTGCGTTTAGTCCAGAAATTATTTTAGTCAGTTCAAAACTTTTGCGAATATTGCGCAGAGGCCCCTAGATTCCTGATTAATTACACAAAGGCCCCTGCTAGTCCTTTACTTTTTGCTTGCTTGTAGTATTTATTTGAAGGCTCGTTCTAACTCCAAAAATTCTCAAATTTTGAACTTAAGCTCCTGTGCATATGTTCTTCCACGCCAACATTTTAGTTTTTTGATTTTCTTTTATTTTTATATTTATTAAAAATCAAAAACTTGCTTTTTGTTCACTGTCTAGCTTATAAAATACCAAAAAAATATTAAATCATCTCGAAAAATTCCACAAAAATTCCCTAGTGTCTATTTTAACCTATTTTAGTGTCAGTCCAAAAATCACTCAAAATCTCAAAAGAAAAACACTAAAAATTTAAAAACATTCAAAAACTTCAAAAAAATATAGGAAATCCAAGAAAACTCCAAAAAATACAAACTCAGGTCCTGTTTGTTCTCTATTTTATTTTCTTTACTAGAAAATTAGTGTGAAACATTTTGATTGCTGTTTGATATTTTTAATTTCCATTTTATTCACAGCCAGCACTCATTTCACTGTTTTGCCTTATTTCAGTCTTTAAAAAATACCAAAAACACCTTGAAAAATACCCAAAAATCACAAAAACAGTAAAAAAATCCTAAAAATATCAAAAAAATTTCATTTCCTAATTTTTGAGCTTTTTCCCTTATTTTTATAAATAGTTTATCACCTCTTTTCTTATATAGTTTGTATATTCCAATATTGAAAAAGAAAATAAAAAAATATAAAATATAAAAAGAAAATATAAAATCAGTAAATTAAAAATCAAAATACAAAAATATAAAATCAAAAATTAAATAAAAAAAATATAAAATTAAAACCCACAAAAAATAGCATAGTAGACTCTTGATCACCTTCACACACATTTTGGTGCCTTAGTACCCCGTTCTACCTGTCTGCTCCCTGTGTTCGACCTCTACACATACTTACACTATACACATCTTGTTGTAGAGTTATAATAAATTTTAACTCCGCACATTTACTTTCATTGCTTGATATATTTGTCGTGGGTTAATTGTTGTTTGAATTAGGATTTCGTTGGAGGTCAAATCAGCGACTGTTGATTCGCCTTGTGAGTCAACACGACCTCTGCAAATTCCTTTTCAACAAATGGCGTAGTTGCCGGGGAGCAACAACGCGTAGTTCGGGTCTTGTTTGTGTTTGTGATTTATTGTCTATTTCGTGGCTTTCATTTTTGCTATTTTATTTTCTTTATTTTTGATATATCTATTGAGCTGTCTAACCTTATCTTTTATTGACTTTGTGTGAGGAACCGCGGATCGAGGGAGGCGCTCCACCCTAGGCGCCTACGCACCCACGTGAAGCCGGCATCTGCTAGCCGAGCACCGAGGAGACGAAGAGGATTTTTGTAGACCGAGCTCCACAGTAGTTGTTGCATTTATTTCCTTGTGTTTGTTTTTGTAATTTTTGTGAGAGAGAGACCTCTATATTTGTAATAATACAGGTACCCTCGGACACTTGGACTTTCGAGCCTAATTTCCAAGTAATTGTTCACTTGGGGGCTCATCGCGCTTTTTCATGTTTTCTCGCATTCTTTTTATTTTGTTTTGTTTTTCGATTTTATTTATTTTGTGTGATTGAGCCCCTAGTTTTAGGATTGCTTGCGATAGACTAAGGCCAAACACTTAATATTTTGCATGCACCTATAGCCGCGTTTGGACTTAGTCAAATTTTTAACAGTTGATCATCACCTTCAATCTATCGTGCCGCAAGCTCTCCCCGCAAAGCGCTTTCTCCTAAACTCAAGTGTGTTGAGCAGAGGAGGGGTGAGCCTAGACCGGACTCTAGGGTTGAGGATTGGCGGCCAACTTATGGTTCTTCCCGCTAATAGCAATTTCTGAACTTAGGGTGATTTCATCGGCTTTGCATTCGCATATAGATAGGTTTCGATTCTGCTGAGCATCCCTGCATGTAGAGTGCTGGAGGCAAGGTGAGCATTTACGCTTTAGCATTCATCATCGTTTTTGCCGCTTGCATTGCTTTCCCGCTCCTCTACCTCTGATTTTGATCACCTAGGAGCTTAAAGGAATTGATTCCCCGATAGGAACGTGCATTTTTACTAAAAATCCAAAAAAAAGTGATAACCAAATAAAATTGGGACTGCTAATATTACTTGGCCCTAAAATCCACCAAAAAGAAAATCTTGTATTGGGGCGAGTAATCCCCTCATTGTCTTCGTTTTACTTCCTCGCGCACACACTAAGGTTAGTGCCCAAATCCCATATTCATCCCCCTAAGTGTTTGTGCAATTTTGGACTTCTCGCCTAACTCTAAAACAAACAAGATAAAAAGATCGCATTTGTGGTCTTCACCGAGTTGAGTAGGTGAATTGAGGGTTTGACTTGTTTTCATTTTTGCTTGTGATTGTTTTGTGTGTTTCCTAGATCACTCCTGCGCACTTGCGCCTTTCTTCTCACTTCTCTTGACTTGACCATCGTGCTCTCCCGATCATTCTTCCTTTGTTTCGAGATGGCCGACTGGAGCGTATTTTATCCGGACTTTGCGGATCATTCGTTCACTCCAGTCGGTCCACCACCTTTTTTCCAGGAGGACTTTGCTCCTGACTTTTGTACATATCCGCCTCAGCCACAGTATCAGACCTCGGATTTCTACCCACACCCACCTCCACTTCAGTATTATCCACCTTCACATCCACCCGAGGCCGAGCTGTTGGAGTCACCTTTCATGGAGTCCACCCTTGAGCACTTGACCCAAATGATGGATCATATGAGACAGAGGATTGACCACCTCACTAGCACCAATAAGAGCGACCATGATATTCCACCATTTGATGATATGGGTTCACTCGAGGATTTCCATGAGAGCTTGCAATCACCAAAATTACAAAAAAATAAGAAAAAATTTAAAAATACAAAAAGAGTTCGGGAGACACATGATCGAGCCAGACTGTGAGGAGAGGTACCACCTGCCAGATCCTTTGACCACACAACCTCTCACACTTTGTCCCACCTTTGACCCCGAGGATGCCGTTGTATAGACTGCTCTTGGCATGCCTCGTGTATATGCTGATTCCGACTTCCTCCCTTGTATGGAGGATGTCCAAAAATTCAAAAAAGTTCTGACTGAACCCGAAGTGGTGGCCACCATTCATGAGATCATCCGTGCCCCACTTCAGCAGGCCATGACCGATTTATCTGCTCCTCTTCCCAAGAAGAGAAAGCGGAGGAGCAGATCTGAGCGTCATATCTTGACCATGGCCACTGCCCATGCCATCACACATCGTCCCATTCCTCGGAAAAGGAACACTGCCACACCTTTCATTAGCTACACCATCTCTGACCACACATATGATTACACTCTCCTAGACGGCGGTGCTTCGATTAGTATCATACCCTTATCGCTGGTACAGTCTCTTCACTTAGGGCCTCTCAAGAAGACCAGGATGATCGTTCAGTTTGCCGATGGATCTATCAAGAGGCCGAAGGGTATCCTTGAAAACACAGTCATTTCTATTCAGGGCACGAGCCACCATGTTGATTTTGTCGTGTTGCCCATGGAGACCTCCACAGGGGAGCCGTCTCCAATCATCCTGGGACGAACATTCCTCGCCTCTGCGAGGGTCGTTATTGACTATGGATCAGGAGAAGTTCGCTTCCGTCCTGTTGACGGGAACGAAGTGTCGATCACCGCACCCACAGTTGACCAGAGACCTGCACCTGATGCACCTTCACCGATTATAGCTGGATCTGAGGCATGTGACCGATCTGATGCTACTAGAGATACTTCCTTAGCGACCAGTGATGAGACCCGACGGATCCCCCGAAAGGGGAGGAAGTTGGAAAGCATGGACCTCACTGTTCCTCCTCCTGGTGTGTGGCGATGTGTTGATGAAATCCAGAGTATTTATGTGATTGAACCATTTGAGCGGGGGGCAGATACCAAAATAATTGAGGATGTTTATGATGTTGCATATTACTTTGAGAGACCTCATAAGGCAACAAATGACCCAGGTAAGACTAGACAGGACGGACCTGGTTTGACTACTTCCACTGATAAATCTGTTCCTGGCCCTGCACAAGTGAAGATGATTGAGGTCGGTTTTGATGCTGCCATTTATTTTGATAAATTCAGACCTCTTGTTGAAAACAAGGATTCAGGTGAGAGTCTTGAGGACGATCAGAGTTCGTATACTTCCACTGATGATTTCGTGCCTTTTGACTTTGACCTGGACGAGCCCTCGCAGGACGACTCCGATTACACTTCTTCCGAGGATGATGAGTTTGTCCCATTTCACTTTGACATCTGCGAGACTTCCAAGGCCGGACCTAGTCGTACTTCTTCCACTCACCCGTCCGAGCCTTCACATCATAGGACCACCAAGGGAAAACCCAGCCATACTGCTTCCATCAATCAGTTCATCCCTTTCCGTTTTGATTCCACTGAGGGCCTTCACCGTGTCGACCCTGATCGGCCTCCGTCCACTGTGGACCCCGATGTCGACATACACCATATCCGATCTATCCCTCAGCGGAACCGCAAGAAGGTTTGCTTTCCACCTTCTGATGATCACCCTTTTATGTTGTAGATTCTCTCTTGTGACTCTCTTTCTATCTCCCGTTTTTGCTCGTCTACCCATTTCTCGTGTTTGCCTTGCTTAGGACGTACTTTGTCCTACGTATAGGAGGGGTAGACGAGTTGAGTGTTCATTCTTTGTTCCGTGTCATCACTCCTGTTGTTGCCTATACTTCGGGCTTCTTTTACCCTAAGTATAGGGGGAGTGGTGTGTACATCCTCACGATCTCTTCATCTATCTTTTGATTTTCCTTTTTTTCTTTTCTTCTTTTCTTCTTTTCATTTTCTATCTTCTCCATCTATCAAAAAGGTGCCGCCCTTGTAGACAGTTTTCCATACTTAGGACGTACTTTGTCCTAAGTATAGGGGGGTTGGCACCCCGAGTTTCTTTCATTTTCATTTCGATCCTCTCCATTGTCTCCTCTTCTTGTCTATACTTAGGGATATTTTACCCTAAGTATAGGGGGAGACAATCTGAGTACGATCTGTTCATTCCCACCCTTGACCCTCCCTGCATTGTGTACAGTCTGCTATACTTAGGATTATTTGATCCTAAGTATAGGGGGGACGGTCGACTTCTCATATGTTGATTCAATCATTAGTTCTTTAATCTTTAGGCTTGTCTATACTTAGTACGAGTTATGTCTTCTCTTTTCTCTCCGATCTATGAGGACATAGCTCAAGCTAAGTATAGGGGGGTCGTATATACTACGTATATACTTTAGCCATAACTCGTACTTTCGTATTTTCCTAATAAATATGGCTAAAAATTCTTTAAAATTCATTAAAAATTCCTAATAAAAAGGTGTTTTATTCCTCAAATTCTTTTTGTATTTACTGATTAATAAATCAGGTGAAAATGTTTTTTGCAAAATGTTTGAAAAATAGTTTGAAAATCTTTGTGAACATTTATTGAAAACTATTTTGAAAACATTTTGTTACATGTTTTCAACCTTTGTAAAAATGTGTGGTTTGCAAAATTTCTTTTCTTTGTGTGAAATAAAATGTTTGAAAAATGATTTGCAAATGGTTTGAGAAATGGTTGCAAAAATATTTTGAAAAATCTATCTATACTGTTTTGAAAACCTTTGCAAAATGATTTTCAAATATGTGTACATGTTTGTAAAATGTTTGTAAAAACTATTTTGGACTATAGTTTTCAAAAATTGTGTGAAAAGCTTGTGTCAAATAAGTTTGAGGAATATTTACATCACACCAAAATCCACTATATACATGTACTTATAAAATTGATCACTTACCCTTGTAAATCCCTAAAATCCACTTCTTGTAAATATGAGAAGCACTCCCGTGTACATATTTTAACCTAGTTTTCAGCCAAAATCTTTTCATTTTCAAAAATCCCAAAAACATTTGCAAAATTAAAATCCAAAAACATTTGAAAAATCTTTTTGAAAAAGACAAAAAAAATGCATATGCATCATCATCATCTTTTCAAAAATCCATAAAAAGTTCAAAATCTTTGAAAATTGCATCACAAAAATATTTTCTGCATTGCATTGCATGGCATTCGCATTTTTCGGATTGAGTTTGATAGTTGAACAAGTCTAAGGAAAATCCGGAGATTGGAGCTTGATTGGACCTTAAAATGTACCTAACAACAGGAACCTTATAGGAATTGGGTTTGAGGTACCTCGGGTCTAGTTGACTTAATTCTTTGAGGATCACGAGACTTGGTTCAATGGATTCTTGACTGCCTAAGTAGAGTATTTCGGAGCACACGCACGACTCTTGTTGATAATGACCTAACTTGGACACCTGCACCTTTCACATGGCTCGACTCAGTTGGAGTGGTGAGGGGATTGGATTTGCCGGTATGAGACGCACACAAGTGGAAACATTTGTCCTCCTCTAGGGAGGGAAGTGCACCCCAACCCGTCCAGTGATTAGGAAGTCTAAAGACAGGAGGCTGTGGGTTGCGATAAAGCTTCAAAAGAGGGATAGTCTACTAGCTCAAGAGAAAAAACTCATTATGTAAATGCTGCTGTGAATAGTATTTCAAAAAAAAAAAGAAGTTCAGGCATGTACAAAAATAAAAAGCCTGCAAAGTATGTACATATGTTGTAAAGTCAATAAGCAAGCTTGAGTTCCAAAGTCATATCATGTGAGCCTGCAGCTGGATGACTTGACTACACTGGTCTTGCATCCTCGGATAGGTAGCTACACTGGCTACCGTCCATTCTTCTCTTCACCCCCTCCTCTTGAGCTGGTTGCCACTTGAACTTAGAAGGGAATACCCCGCTCCTCGAGGATGGAGTTATTGGATTGGGGAATCATTGGGTTGTCATACTGGAGAAGTCAGTCTCTTTGTCATTCTAGCCGGAGAGAGCCACCATCACTTACACTGTACGAGTCAGATTCATAGTCGTAAGGGTTTGCGTATGAGTTGAGATATTTCTAACTTGGCTATTGAGGAGACTTGAGCAGAGTTTTGGGATTCTCAGGGACTGTTGGATTTCAAATATGGTTCTCAATAAGGTTCCGCTCGCACGAAAATCCAAAGGTCCGACTTAAGCTCCAAACTTTGATTTTGTGAAGACAAGTTTGACAATTAAATTCAGTCCACCTTCTTCCTTTTCTTTTCTTTGTTTTTCTTTTCTGCACTTATTGCATAAGTGTTTGCTAGGGACTAGCAAAGGCAAGTATAGGGGGGTGATGAATCTACGTTTCATCATCTTTATTCTATCATCTTGGCCTTAAAAACCCTAGTAAATGCGTGTAAATAGGCGTAATTCATGCATTTTAGCATCTATGTATATGTGTGTAAATATTGTATAAAATGCGGTTTTTAAAGCCAAAATTATAGAATAAAGAAAAGAAAAGAAAAAGAATAAAATATTGTAAATATTTTATGACCCGAAACCCCGAGACCTAGGCATCTTGATGAATAGGTCGACAAGGAATAAAGTAGGGGGAGATAAGGGCCAGAATACCGATAAAATCCCTTTCATTCTTTATTCAGTTTGGGACCTATTTTTGGTTCCACTTTTTATACATCAAATAAAGAAACTTTGTACATGAAAGTTGTAGATAAATTAATAAAGAAAAATATAAAATTGATTTCACAGAAAAATAATGTACAGATAAAAATTTATGGTCTGAATAAGAATCTAAAATCCCAACTTCCCAGACCCATATCTCACAACTGACAACTCCAAATGCAGCATATTCACCTTTAATTGTATATAGAAGAAAATAAGCTATTTAATGGCGGTGGTTTCGCATTTTGCGGAGCTACGGTTTGAAAGTTGAGTTTTGGACCCCCATTGTACATTGTACTGATTAAAATATTCAATTTATTATTTATTAAGTATTTTTATATTTTTATATTTTTATAATGTTGTAAATAATACTTATAATATATATGTGCATTAAAATTAGAATAAAAATGTAAATAAAAATCAAAATAAAAATACTTGTAAATAAATACATAGAAACAATACCTATGTGTATACCTACACAACATATACTTTTATTTTATTAAATATACAAAACATATCAGAAAAATTAAATAAAAATATACTTGTGTAGATAAAAGTATTTTATAATTTTAGAAAATAATAAACAAAAATAATAAAATTAAAATACACAAAATAAAAATAAAAGAATACACTATATAGATAATATACCTATATAGGGGTATAAAAGCAACTTGTAAAAATACATCTCATAAAAATAATTAAAAATCATAATAAAATAATTTATAAAAAAATAAATATTTTTTATTGAATAACCTAAATCTAAATAATTCATTTATTATTTTAAAACGAATTTACAAAACATTTTTTTGGGCTTTTTCCTGGTTGGTCCACGTGGACCAACCAGGTGGCCTGGGATGTTGACCAGCCGGTCAACTCCCTGGCCCTAGCCTGCCCCCTTGTCAGAACAACCCGTGACCCATACTTCTCGAATTTTTCGCCGTTGCTGCGTTGCTCGAGGGATGGATGACCCTTCATGGAAGTTGTACCTAGTACGATCGTGATCCACGCCAGCCTCCCAGATCTCCCCATATCTTCGTGGCTCGCCTGTGACACGCCCTCGAAGTTCGCTCCAGAGCCATGTTTCAAAAACCAACCCAACACCCCCATTTCGAATTGAACCCCTTTGACTCGAGTTTGAACCCCCAGGCGTTGCGCTCCGGACCGGGAGGGTGACAGGCTCCCTCCTGCCGACGAAGGAGGCTCAGGCAAGGGCCAAGGCGGCGTTTCCAGCCCCATCTCCGGCCTCGCGGCCGTGAGGTTTCTTCCTCGTGGTCAACTCCACTTGAGGGCATTTTCCTTCTTGTTTTTCTTATAGTTAGATAGCTGTTAGTCTAGGATTTCGTTTCGTTTATTTATATTGCCATTTAAACCATTGATCTGTGCCGATCTTCATCACGAACACTTCGCCGGAGCTCACGAGCTCCGGCGACCACCAACGCCCACCATTTTGTCTTAAACTAGCCCTGGAACACCATCTGTCATTCTTTCTTTTTCTTGCAGGTGTCCAGGAGCAAGAGACCCCACTTGGGGGGTCGAGTTTCGTTGCCGGCGACCACCTAGAGCCACCTTCCTCCGCCGACCACGCAGCGGCGCTCCGGCCACTTCTTGGCCGTTTTGGGGACGTCGTACAATCGAGAGGGCTCCCAGGGGGTCCGTGATGCCATCTGGAGGGAAGACAATGCTCTGGACGTCGAGATTTTGAGGATCAAAGGTACCCCGGAGGCTGTTCTTCGTGCGTTCGTCCTCGACACTCCAGAGCCGTCGGATCCCTCGTGTTCTTCGCAAGCTACAGCAGCCGTCGGATACTGAGAGGCCAGGACCGCCCACTCCATTCAGATCTTCTAATCCTGGCCACCCGTGGAAAGGGGCATCGCGCGTCCATAGCGCGACACGTGGCATAAGTAGTTCATCAGCCGCCGTTGATCTGCGCAAGGCTTGGGTAATTTTGCTTCCCTACCCAGGCCCTTTTTGTATTCAGTATTTAAGTATCAAAACTTTCCTTTGCTGCTTTAAAACTTGTGTAAAAATTGCATTAAGGACCCCTAGTTTTGTAATATTACGTCGGTGCCCCTACCAGATGCCTGTGCGATGCACGTGGGTTTGGTGCTTTTGCAAGGGCACCCGTGCTTGTCTTGTTATTTAACTTTGGTCCTTAAAAGTTTTATTGTAGTATAAAATTTCTGGAAAAATTGTCACGAGGCCCTGGAATACTTGTTTAATTACATAAACGCCCCTGCCAGGCGCGCGTGCACGCACGTGCGTCTGGGAGATTTTGCGAGGAAGCCCCTGCGGCTTTGGGCATTTGCGTTTAGTCCAGAAATTATTTTAGTCAGTTCAAAACTTTTGCGAATATTGCGCAGAGGCCCCTAGATTCCTGATTAATTACACAAAGGCCCCTGCCAGTCCTTTACTTTTTGCTTGCTTGTAGTATTTATTTGAAGGCTCGTTCTAACTCCAAAAATTCTCAAATTTTGAACTTAAGCTCCTGTGCATGTGTTCTTCCACGCCAACATTTTAGTTTTTTGATTTTCTTTTATTTTTATATTTATTAAAAATCAAAAACTTGCTTTTTGTTCACTGTCTAGCTTATAAAATACCAAAAAAATATTAAATCATCTCGAAAAATTCCACAAAAATTCCGTAGTGTCTACTTTATCCTATTTTAGTGTCAGTCCAAAAATCACTCAAAATCTCAAAAGAAAAACACTAAAAATTTAAAAACATTCAAAAACTTCAAAAAAATATAGGAAATCCAAGAAAACTCCAAAAAATACAAACTCAGGTCCTGTTTGTTCTTTATTTTATTCTCTTTACTAGAAAATTAGTGTGAAACATTTTGATTGCTGTTTGATATTTTTAATTTCCATTTTATTCACAGCCAGCACTCATTTCACTGTTTTGCCTTATTTCAGTTTTTAAAAAATACCAAAAACACCTTGAAAAATACCCAAAAATCACAAAAATAGTAAAAAATCCTAAAAATATCAAAAACATTTCATTTTTTAATTTTTGAGCTTTTTCCCTTATTTTTATAAATCGTTTATCACCTCTTTTCTTATATAGTTTGTATATTCCAATATTGAAAAAGAAAATAAAAAATATAAAATATAAAAGGAAAATATAAAATCAGCAAATTAAAAATCAAAATACAAAAATATAAAATAAAAAATTAAATAAAAAAATATAAAATTAAAACCCACAAAAAAATAGCATAGTAGACTCTTGATCACCTTCACACACATTTTGGTGCCTTAGTACCCCGTTCTACCTGTCTGCTCCCTGTGTTCGACCTCTACACATACTTGCACTATACACATCTTATTGTAGAGTTATAATAAATTTTAACTCCGCACATTTACTTTCATTGCTTGATATATTTATCGTGGGTTAATTGTTGTTTGAATTAGGATTTCGTTGGAGGTCAAATCAGCGACTGTTGATTCGCCTTTTGAGTCAACACGACCTCTGCAAATTCCTTTTCAACAGTTATTTAATTCAATGAAAAACAACAAAGAGGAAATTCTATGCACACTACTCTTGTTTTTTTTGAAATTTTTGTCTTTTTAATTTTTATGCCATTTTAAAATTAATATTTTTATGTTTTTTTCCAGTTTTATATTTTTGAGGAATTTTTATTTTTTGCAAATGTTTTAAAATTTTGAAAATAAAAGAAAGCAAAAACACGGAAAATAAAATAAAAGAAAAGAGAGAAAGAAACTTTTTGGATTTTAAAAATATAGCTAGAATACATAGAAAATGATAACAAGATTATTTTTGTGTTTATGCATTTTTCTGATGTTTTTGTGATTTTTTTCAGAATTTTTAGATTTTTTAGGGTTTTCAAAAAATGAAAAACATGCAAAAGAAGAAACAGAAAATGTTGCAAATGATTTTAGATGTCAATAAAAAGAAAATCAAATTAAAAATTAGGGAAACTAGCACAATCATGTAGATTATTTTTTAAATTTTACACAAAGTATTTTTGCATTTTTTGGTTTTTTTGTGATTTAAAATGACTTTTTAAGTGCTTTTAGAGATTTTTTTTGATTTTTATGAAGAATTAGAAAATGAAATTTGGTTAGAAAGAAAAATTAAAGTAAGTAAACATAACTTTTCTGGATTTTTTCACAAAGTTTTTATAATTTTTTTATTTTTAAAGCAGATAATGGATATTTTAGAAATTTTTAAATTATTAAAAAAATGAAAAATGGTTAAAATGCTAAATAAAAATTAGTGGTAAAAGAACTAATTAGTAGGAGCCTAGAATAAATTTTTGGGATTTTATAAAATGGTTTTGCTATTTTTAATTCATTTTAACATGCAAAATAATATGCAAACTCACAAGGGTATAAACATAAAGAAAAATAATTTATGGACTAAATAAATAACATTAACTAAAAACGTAGGGTTAATGATGCAATTTGCCCAGAAAAACACGTGCCAATGCACATGAGTCGCTCTAGCACAGACTTAGGTGCAAATATTTTAATTCCTTGGGTTAGTTAATAAAAACTAAGATATGGACTTTTATTGCAAAATACCTAAGAAACACATGCATGGCACACACTTCAATTCAAACAGGACTAAAAAGTAAATAAAATAAACAATAGTGACTTTCTTGTAAATGTCAATGATCCGTAGGACTTCATGTGTCCTAATAGTGACTTCTTTGCAAAAACAAAAAACAAACAATACTGGGATGCAAAAATCATCAAATCATGTGGCAAGGCACGTATGGAGAAGGACGTCTGACATGCACATTGATGTAGATCTGATGTCTCAGCTGCTGATATGCTATGTCGGATGAGATATGAACTGGAGACATGATCTACGATCAACAATTGAGGCTTTATCAACGGTCAAGATCAAATTTGGCAGTTGTGTTCTTTATCTAGTGGTGTTGAAGACTCTAGGAAGAACTTGGATGAAGGTTGTTGAATGTGAACTTCAATTAGTCAAATCTTGGTCGATCTCGGTTCACAGGAACTTATGAAAGGTGCGGCTCACTCCTCTGGTGCTTCTCTCTCTAACCAATGGCTTCATGACTCTCAAAGGTGGCTGGTATGCTATGTGAAGGTCAGAAGATTCATCAACTAAAAGTGGACCTCTAGATGTCTTTTCTATGCTCCAGTCTGCTCCAAACCCCTACAGATGAATCAGTGCTCAGAGGTAGACTCCCCTACCAATTATAATAGTGTAAAACCAAGCAAATGGACGTGGATAGGTGGCATATCACGGGGATGATCAAAGTTGAGGACAAATATCAGATCTAAATCGATCTTAGGTGATTAGGTTGTGGGAGAGGATGGTGAATGGCGAGTATGCCAAATAATCAAATAGGGTGATGGTGGTCGGAGAAACTCTTATCGAGCAGTTCAAAGGGAACGAAGGTGAGAAGATTTGATCTAATACACGCATTAAAATGAAAAATTGAAAATGCAAAATCAAAGGAAAACTACTGATGGTTACCAAAGGGTGACATGATGGAGATGTTTGCCTCGATGTGCTACGAATGGTAGAGAGTCGAAAATCTCGCCTGTGTTGAATCATGCCTCTTCTCTCTCGATCTCGCACTCCCAATCATGTAAGGTGCCTTGTTGTCACCAGTGCTTGCTACAGGATCAACTTCGGATGACTTTGAGGGTTGGAAATGAATCAACAACGGTAGGGGAAGATCTAGAAGTATGAATAGGTATGAGCTCCGATGTGCTTTCGAAATTCAAAAGAGAGTGGATTGTGGCACGATTGAGGGATTCAGATCTAGCAATGGAGTCAATTATTAGCGTTGAAAAACCGGCAAAGGAATCACACTAATTTAGTGAGTGAGGCATGCCAAAAAAATCTGAGAAGGAAGTGCAGGTGAGCGAGAAATGCGGGCAGAGCAGTTGAATGGAGAGTTGACCTGGGTCAACAAACCCAGGTCCAGCCAATCACAACCTACCTAGAATAGGAAAACTATGCTAGAAGACAAAATAACCATAAAAAATCAAATAAATTAGGTTAGAAAACAAAAATGATTTAAACAATTAAATAATGTAAAAAGAAAATGTTAAGGAATAAATAAAGTTAATTTATGTGATTTTTAAAGATTTAAATAAATTATATATAAAGGTATAAATAAATAAAATATGTTATTAACAGGTATGTATACCTATATATACAACACCATGATTTTTAGTATATTATTTTTACAAATAGACATGTAATTTAATAATTTATTAATTTACAATATTTTACATGAATTTCATTGATATCTTTATTTTATTTTTTATATAATTTATTAGGGTAAATAAATACAGATATTTACAATATACATAATTATATATACACAATATGCATAAGATTGTTTTTTGTATATTTTTGAATTTGTGATTTCTATTTGTATTTTATATAGAGGAAAGGGAAGTTGCTCCATGGAATAGCTAAGTTGGCTACTCCACGGAGCAATTTCCCCCAAAATGTTTTTATTTTTTGGGAAACTTCCACCGTATATATTCATCTATAAATCCATCCTATATGTCATTCGAATTTCGTCAGAAATAGAGACTCATATGTCCTCCATCTAGAACAGGGAATTTTAACGGTCTTAGATTTGTAGTAATTGACGTATTCAGGGTGGAGGGCATAGGAGTCTATGTTTCTGATGAAATTCGAATGGCATATAGCAGGCATATATAGATGAATATATACGGTGGATTTTTCTAAAAAAATAAAAAATTTTAGAGAAGTTGCTCCGTGGAGTTGCCAGCTTAACTGCTCCATATAGAAGCTTCCCCGACCTCTTTTACATAAGTCAAATACGATATATACAAATATTTTAGAATATATATTATATAAAAATATAAGGAAAATAAATATACAAATTATATACAAGTAGTATACATAGGTATAATAATATACAACATTACCCCGAAAAGCCACATTTCATACCTTAACTCCGATTTTTGTGAAACCACTTCCATTTTATAGATTCTTTAATTTTGAGTACAGTAAATGTGAGTTTGGTTAATTTTGAGTTTTTGGTGTTGAAGATATTGATCTGACAAGTTGAGCTTTGTGCCTTTTTCATAGTGTTGTTATTTACGCAATGTACAAGGGTTGTTCTTGCAATTATTCTTATTATTTACAACATATTTTTGTGTACAAGTTCCAAGAGGGAAATATTTTAACTTGAGATTTATTTAGTTATAAATAAAATAAAGTATTATGCGTAGAGATATACAAGTGATGAATGTATATAAGTGGAATTTGATTTTCTTGTATTTAGTTCTTATATCCCACTACTTTATTCCTGGTTGATTAGGTCAAGTCATGACCTATTCTTGGGGTCAGAATTAGCTTGTATCTATTACACACACATATAGTATTTTGTTTTCTTTATTTTTCCTTTATTTCTTTCTTTATCTCTTTTAGGTTAAAATAATGATAAATATACAGTATTTACACAATAATAAGGGTTAGTAGAAGAATATATTTATTGATATTTACAGGTATTTTATAAGGGATTTTAAGCTAAAATAAAGGAATAAAGATGATGAAATGCATATTCATCGCCCATCACATGGACCCTTCCGCTTTCTCGTACAACCCTTGGTCCGCTCGAAATCCCTCAGTCAGCTTCCCTCTGTATATAGCCTAAGCTCCACCATTTTTGAAAGTTAGTTTTCTTTCTACTCTACTTTTGCCTCTCAATTTGTGTCCTAAGGCTTGGGCCTTGTGACGGGAGATTTTCTCAGACATATTGCAGCGAGGAGGGTAACATAGGAAGCGTTCACATCCCATCATCGGAGCTCTGCTCCAGGTGGTCCATCTCGTGGTCTTCGTCTGCATGAGGAACTTGTTTCTTTGTTTTTAGATAGATCTTAGTCTTATGTTTGATTTATTGTTTTTATTTTAATTGTTAATCAATGGGTTAGGCTTAGAATTTAGGATTTAACCTTGTCAGAGCATTCGAGCTCCTGCTACCTTTTGTCTCCTCCCTGTGCCGACTTCCACAAACCATTCTATTACCTTACCCCTTCATTTCTCAACTGAAATCGCCTACCAGATCCCCTCCGGATCTGGTCAGACCATCTCCCTGCTCCACCCTTCATAGGAGATGCACCACTCCGCCCCATCTAGCATCCAACCCACTCAATAACAACCCACACCTACTTACTCCTCCATCGTTGTTCTTTTGAGACTTTTTGCATGTCTAGAAGGGGATATCAGAGACCCATTCGTTGTTCAGAAGGTGCTCTAGGTTCCATGTCATACAAGGTCCCTATCGATGGCTCCTAGAGCTTCTATGTACCACCAGTATCTATGGAAGGCTTGTAGGAGCATGTAGACCCAATCAGAGGTAACCAGGTGGCAAGAGGCGTGTTATAAACTGAATCAAAGCTCACCAACTGTGAGTTCTTTAGTCATTCTTTCACCGCCATTTAGAGCCGTCCGATCAAGGCCATACGACCAAGTATACAACGACTGTTCAATCGACCAAGCCACCACCATCGGTTATCCTGGGGAGATATAATCTCAGTCGTAGATGTGTGAAGCATCATCGTGCATTGAGAGGACGACATGCATAAAGTGAACGATCCAATATAGTCCAATCAGGCACCTTTTAGGGGTATTTTGCACTTTTCATCCCCTTCTTCTTGTTTATTATTATTTAACATTCAAACATTTTGCTGTAGTTGTAATATTTTTTGTAAAAATTACAAGTGAACCCTCAACTTATTGCATATTTACACTTTGGTCCTTGCAAGCTCTGCTCATGTGGTCCCCACGCGAGTTGGGCATTTTGGATCGAAATTGTTGTGATTTTTGTAATTGTCATTAGTATTTAAATTTTGAATTTTTGTCATAACTTTTGGGTATTTTGCATACTAACCCCAACCTTTTATGTTAATTGCAAATATACCCCTACCAGTTCAAATACTTTTATGTTTGTTTTCTATTTTCTACAAATATCAAAAATGCTCCAAAAAGTTTAAAAATTAGGATAATGTGCATGCTTGCTTGATCTTTCACAGTATACAATTAGTTTTGCATTTTTGGCAGATTTCTTATTTATTAAAAATCAAAATAGCACGTTTTGTTCCCTACTAGCTTTAAAAATTTAAAAATATAAAAACCATATTTAAAATTCCAAAAAATAACATTTAAGTATTATTGTAATTTGTATCTCTAGACCAAAAATACCTAAAAATATAAAATGCTTGTAATAAAAAATTAAATTGCTCCAAAATATTTATAAAAATTAAAAAAACCTATTTACAAAAAAATATTTATTTATGTTTATGAATTTTCTTTATAATATATATTATGTATTAAAAATAGTTTGTGAAATTTTGACTCTGTTTAGTATTTTTAAATCTCCACAATATTCGATGTATTTAAAAAGTTCCCGAATTTGTGTATTTAGGACTTTAAAAATTCCTAAAAATTAACTGAAGTTTTTGAAAAATCATAAAAACATTAGAAAAATAAAAAAACCATAAAAATATTTTTTATATAAATTTGTGGTTATTTTTGTTGTATTTATAATTATATTGCCCTATTATATATATACATATCTATATATAGTTTTATTTATATACTTTTATATTATCTTTTTAAAAGGAATTGAAATTAAAAATTATAAAATTATAAAAAGAAATAAAAATTTAAAAATTAATAACTTGAATATATATATTTAAAAAATTATTTATTTTATAAAAAAACCCACAAAACATTACTTAAATAATTGATTTTTTGAGTTCTATTTGTACAAATAAATATTATTAATATTTTATTATTTACTAATAAATAATAATTAGTGTTAGCATGTATTTCTCCTTATGTTCGATACTCTACCATACTTAAATCTATACACATCTATAATAGAGTTATAATAAATTTTAACTCACACACATTTATCACTTGAATTTTCTGTGGGTAAATTGTTGATTGGAGGCACACTTGGTCACATAGTGATTGATACTCTTGTTTGATTAGCAGATCAATGCAGAAAAACCCTCTATCAATTAACATATTCAACTGAGTAATGTGTAGTCATATGGTTGGCCACCCATCTTCCACTTTGCCACATCACTAACTCCCTTGACCCGTTGTCAAGGGAACCTGAACCACATGCTCCCATTTTTCTGCTCCATCCACTTGTACAACACCTCTTCCGAGAGTGTTGACCTCAGGTAAACACCACCATCTTCATGTGTGCCACACTACAACCCACCACCTCCCTCTCCAAGTTAACCCTTCACCTCACCCACGTCTTCTAGAGTCACACCTCCACCTTCTGCCACCAACAGAACTTATCCCTCTCTCATTATAATCCTAAAAGACCATATATAAGTCCTTATTGTGGGTTTTGAGGAAACACATCAGCCATTTTCTTCTCCTTCTTTGCCTTCTTTCTTCCTCCTCGAGGGTGAAATATGTGAGGTGCTTCACTGGGTAATGACATAGTAGGATATAATCCAAGTGCGATAGTGGTGCTACCACCATTTTGTAGAGCTTTAGTTGAATGTTTGTTCATCTTATTCTACACCAATGATGGTGGAGTTAAAGTGACGACCAGAGGTCTTGGACAGTCTCTTTTAATTCACTGTAAATCCTCTACAAATATCTTCTTCTACTTCTCCTTCTTCTCTTCATATTCTTCCTCTTGTTTCCCTCTTCTTACTCCTTGTGTTCTTTATCATTCTTGTGGCTTCTTTGTAACCATTTCTTCTTCCTCTGCATTTCCTTGTCCATTCTTCCTTCACATTCCCTTGATCACTCTTCCTCCTATTCATCTCCCTTTGGATGTGAGCCACCTCCATCGACCCACTATATCACACCTTCTTAATGAATCTGTTATTCATCAACTTAGTATATTATTCTTATCTTTATTCCATGGATAAAATACCAAATAAAAGTCTCTAACATAAATAAATTAAAAATCCAACTTAATAAACATGGATTAATAATATATATTTATATTATAAATAAGTCCACAAAATAGTTCAAAATAAAAAAAATGAAAAACAAAAATCACAAAAAATAATAAAAGTGTTGAAAATGGTTTGCAACTAATACCGTATACAAATCTAAACTTCCCAGATTTTTAATAAATTCATACTAACTCCTTTTGACTTAATTCTTTTTCTAACTTGTTTATAATAATGAATATAAAAATACAAAAAACATAAAATAATTTCTCCATTGAATAAATACTTTTAGATCTTGAACCGAAAAAGTTGTAAAGTACAACTTCTCGGCTAAATTTCTGCATTGTATGAACTCTAAATTCACCATACTAACTTTTAAAGTTCAAGTTATAAAATTACATATACCATGAAAATATTTTCATTAAAATCAGAGCTTGTTTGCAAAATGTCGATTTTGGGACCTAATTTTATACTTTATATATGTACTAACTTGACACTAACATTTTTTGTACGAATTTAACCCATTTTTATTTGTTTTTATTTCTATTAATTTCTTTGTATATTTTAATGAATTATATATTTATAAAATTAAAATAACTTATTTTACCATTGAAAAAGGTGTGTTGTGACTTTTATATAATGTATATACTTTTTCTTTCTTAATTTTTATTTCAATTTCTAAATATTAAAAATCCCGAAAAAATATAATTGTGTTTTATTTTATTTTATTTTTTATTTTATACATACATTTTAATTAAAACTATAAAAAAATAAAAATTACGTAAAATTGTGTTCTGTACATATTGTGTTGACATTGTTGTAATTTTTCATTTTCATTTTTCATCTTTTTCTATCTTTATTTTACTTAAGTAGCCAACTTTTATTTTTTTCTCTCTTTACTTAACTTAAGAAGCCTACTTTTATTTTTTATATTTTTTATTTCATTTTTTCCACCAATTTCCATTCCTCCTCCTCTCCCACTACTTCTACAACCTCCACCCCACCTCTTTTCTAACTTTCTCATCTTCTTCCTTTTATTCTCTTGTCTAGCCCATTTTTACTTTATCTACCTTCACAAGAGCAAAATCCTAAAATCCATCTCCATTGCCATTGGAAATGACAGCTTCGGTGGTTCGTGCTTGAACAAAGACGAGATTTAATCCCTCATGGTGTGATCCAAGCTCAATTGAGCCTTGTTGTAGAAGTTTTCCGCTGCTTCGATGATTCCTGACATTCTCTCGGTGTGTCGGTAGAGGAGAGAATTAAAGAGATGCTTTTTGAACCCTCAAATCCGTGTTGTCGGAATAGGTAATTCCTCACCATTTCCTTCTTTTCTATTCCTTCTATTTTGAGTTCTTCTTCTCCTTTCTGTAACCTCTTGTTTCTTCCATAATTCTTTCGTAATGAATCAAACCTCAAACCTAACCTTCCCTTTTATTAAACCCTTCGCTTCTCCCTCTACCTTACCATACCCCCCTCACCTTATGATTCGAGCATATGAGCTCTCCTCTTTCCATACACCTGCAACTATTAATCTTTTCTCTGGTTCGCTAAAATCTCCTCCGAGTCCACGAACTCGATAGAGCATTGCCAAATTGTAGGATCGACGAAGCATCAACATATAGCTTGGAACCACTCACCTTTGGACCACTGCACCACCATCGTTGTTTGCTACAGTCGCTTCACCCACAAGCCGCCAGTAGTGAAATGACCTCGCCTCCTCTGCTGTCGTACAACCGCAACAACTACCCCCATCACGTGGCCACTTCAGGCGCATGTTGTACCGCACCATCGGCGCAGCAGCACAATGCCGTTAGTGTGCATAAACGTGTTCAAAGAGGCCGCTTCTCTAGAACCACACCAATCCCCAACACCGTTGCGTGTCTCTAGAGCCTCTATACACCTCTAGCGCTCTCGCGGTTGTTGTCAACCGCCCACAAGGTATAAGTTAGAAATTCCCTTAGGCATATCTTTTTTTGTTGAACTTTTATTCAATATTGCAAAGAGAACCATGTATTTGAACATTATTTTTAACACCATCATATTTTTGAATTGCAATTCTAAAAATAGCATTTTATCCACAATTTAATTCTCTACAATTCTAAATTTACTTTGTCTATTTTTTATATTTGGTTGATTTATGAAAATCATTGAGTAGAAATTAGTGCTATTTTACCCATTTAGCTTCCATGAATAAAAAAAAATACCAAAAAACATATATTGCATAATTAAATTTTTTGTATATTATGTCAAAGTTTCATTGAAATTGAATGACCAAGATGCTTTAAATAAATTATTTAGTGTAATTTATCATTAATTTTTAATTTGGTACATGCATATTATTTTATTGTAAACTCAAGTCTCCTGGATTGCACATTAAAATATCTGTTTCATATAATTTTAGTTTGGCATGAATTGTATTTTGGATTTATTAAGAATTAATTTCTAAGATTTACTCTATTTTATATAAAATTTATAAAAAGTCTTATATCATTAAAAAATTCTAAAAAATTATAATTGGTGTATTTCATCATATTTGAACTTTGGACCAAGTCTCATAATTTTTGCATTTTGTTTGTTTACTAAATTGCATAAAAACCATAAAAATCATTCATTTTTTGTTGCATTTTAAACTAAAAAATTTCAAAAAAATATATTTTGTGTGCATCATTTTATTAGGTTTACAAGAAAAATAATACTTGCCTCATTTGATCTAATTTTGAATTAAAACTTATTGGGCTAAGTTAATTATTTTGCTTAAAATTTAATTCATTCGCATTTTGCATTCATATTACATAAAAAATATTAAAAAATCCTCTTTGAAACCCGTACGCAAAGTTAGATATATTAAACCCTAAGTTGTTCCTTTGCCTCCTGAGTTGGCCCCTGAGCTTGCCCCGATTAAATATACATAAAACTATACTTGATTTGCTTAATTAATTGATAAATATTGATGTGGTTATTTTCGATTGGTCTTGATTGCCCAACTACAAAAATTTGATACATATAATTTAGGGTGATTTCCGATTCTCAGATGGTGTCGTTACAAGGGAGACATATAGCTTAGGTTCATTTTAGAAAACTTAGAGTTAGGTTTTCCATTCACTCGGGTAGTCTAACCCTCGAGCACTTCTTGTTTATATTTCCTTCTTTTTACTTCTTTCTTTATTTATTTTTTGTATATACTTTGTTACCTGACTATGACATAAATATATATTTTTTGTGTGAGGGCTTGGTGGGCTTTGAGCGGCTTTCTTAAAGCCGATGCATCTCGAAGTACATCAGAGGCCAGCGATTCATGGAGCCAGCCAGCTTTTGAGGTGGTAAGAAGAAAACTATCATTGGGAGAGAGAGTGTGACATTAGAATTTTATTTATTCATTTATTTTTGTATAAATTTGTAATAATTGCAATATTTCTAGCGGATTCAATTTGGAGTCTCACGTGTGTATATGGACTAGAACTTTAGGGCCTATTTCGACCGAGTGTGGTTGGGATCCTCATGGTTTGTGTGGTTGTGATCTTCATAGGATAGACATGCACCCCCTTATTTTAGAGCTTGATAGGTTTAATATCTGCTTGTACTCGTAACTCATAGGACCACATTGCACTTTATAATAAACACCTTAGATCATTCTAACTTAGTCCAATTCAAATCAATTATTCTTGCTAATTAGAACTTTCTTCTAGGTTAGTTTTCTGACTCACATTCATTCAAAATTTTAATTCAGTTGTGCACCTTGCATTGTAGAGATCTAGAGTCACTATAAGTCTACTTAATCAAGCATTCGTAATCGTTTTTGTTGATTGCGTCGACTTTTTTTTATTCCCACTCTTAGTTTTTTTCAAATTTAGGATAAAGGAATTGGGACTAGATGGTAGATGTGATTTCTTGTGTTGGAATAATTATTAGTGAAAACTAATATGTAAAATCATGACTGCTAATTGAATTGGGCCAAAAAATTTGAAAAAAATTCATTGTTTTCAAGCGAGCAACCCCATCCTTGTACGTAGGTACATACCTCCCGACAGAGTGGGTAAGGATGCATACTTTAAGGTTAGAGCCCAAATCCCCAGACTTGCACCCTAAGTCTCCAAGTCCGACTCTTACGGGCTTGGGAGCTGCAAGTGTTTGCCTTCGACCATAGAGAGATGTTTTGGTATACATCTTCTTAGTATACTCCTTAGGGGTGTGATATAACTTGGAAGCCTAGGCAGATCATCTCTTTGATTGGGATATAGTGGGAGTGTATGCTAGGCGTTAAGCGGCTCACATTGTGTTCTTGTGTAACAAAGATGGATTGATCACTGATGACCGAAATAATCACCAAGACTCGGGTGAATATAATAGAACCAGGGTCGTTGCGACCCGGATCTCGGAGATATATCAGTCAATCAAGAAAAATAATCATCAGACCACCAATCAAACAGGATAAATCAATCAAATCAAAAATAGTGGCCCTGGCTATGAGATTAGTCTGGTGTAGCACCCAAGGTCAGACTCAGGGAGCACGAGTTGGACTCGTGGCCTACGAAGTAGTCAGAAAGAAAAATAAAACATAAATAGGGTTTTTTGGTGGTTTTTAAATATTTTTATATTTTTTTGGATTTTCAATAATGAAGGAAAATAATAAAAAGATAAAAACAAGCAACTTCAACCAATTATTTCAACACTCAAAAAGGCTCCAAAAATTCAAACAAAGATATTTATATGTTTTTTACGTTTTTTACTGTTTTTGGTGAATTTTTGAGATTTTTATAATTTTTATAGATAATTCTAAAAATCAAAGAAGGCAGAAAAAGTGACAAACTGTCCAGCCAGACTTTAAGGCCTCATGAAAAATATCAAATGGGTCCTTCATAGCCTGGAGGTAATTTTTGTGAAAACTACAAATAAAAAGGAAAATTCAGAAAAAGAGTTTATTAATTTTTGAGTTTTCTACAATTTTTAGAATTTTTATATGTTTTTAAGTATTTTTAATTTCTAAGATTTTTATAAGTCCAAAAATAACAAAACATGCATAGAAAATCAAACACAACCAAATTAACAAAATCTAATTTTTTTAGAATTTTAAAAGAGTTTCTATATTTTTTTATGATTTTCTAATCTGGACAGACACAAAAATGGCGGTTTTTGAATTTTTAAAAATAGAAAAATGCCTCAAAAATATACCAAATTTTTGATGAATATTTTGCACAGTGGCAGGAGCCACGTGTCCAATTTTCACGTGATTTGGAATTGATTTGATATTTATTCAAATCAAAAATAGGCTCATAGTACACAGGGACCTATCCGTAATAAAAAGTATCTTCAGGCGCTGAAAAGTAACAAATCCACAAAGTTGGGGGTCCCTCGTGCAAAAACTCCAAGAACGCAACCGCGTTGCACGTGTACTGGGCAAAGAGGGACCTAAATGTAAGAAAACTTAGTTCCAGGGGCTTCTTAACAACACGTGCTAAAAGCCCAGGGAACAAGTTGCAAAATTCCCAAATAATTCAGCACATGTTGAATAAAAGCATTCGCAGGGGTATGGATGCAAATATCAGAAAATATATTTCATTCCAAAACACGTAAAAACATCAGCCCATACAATGCAATTGCTCCAAACATCATGTGACGAAGCACGTGTCTCACACAAACAGGGATGAAAATGTAAATACGAGAAAGGTTCAGGTCCTAGGTGCAATTGTTCAAAAATAAAAACAACCGAAATAAATATTTACAGGACTAAAGAAGAAATACAAAAACAGGAGGGCCTAAGTATAAATTACCCCTTATTATCGGAAGGCTGAGGGGGTGCCACGTGGAAGATCGGAAGGCTGCTAAATGAGGGCACCCCTTCAGTGGATCAACGGTCACGATCGAGCCTCTAATAGATCTGACGGTGGCTGGCTCCTCGCGGATGGACGCTCGAGATTAAAACTGGGCGAGTGGGCCCGATCAGACGGTGAGGAAGGATGCTCGAAGAACTCGTCGTCGGCGAGTTTTACCGGCCTACTGTGCGCGCTAGGGTCCTCCTCTGCTGCTGCTGAGATGTGCAAGATCTCCTCCAGGACGTTCCGCAGTTGATGAGCCCCTCCGATGACGTCGGGAAGCTCCGAGGAGCTCCGGCGACGCAGGTGGAGCTGACCTCCTGTGCTCGAGCTGTAGACCTCCTGTTGAGGTCTCTTCGACCTGAAAAAACAACACAGAAAGCATGTTGGGTCGAGGGCAAAGTGCCTCGACCTTGTAAGGGGTGGAATGGGTGCGTGGGTGAGTCGCGGCGAGGACCTCCGGCTAGGCGACGACGAGGGAGGTCGAGCCTTGGCTCCGGGGCGAGCCAAGGTGAACAAACGGGTGAAGAATGTGAGGAGAGGTCTCGTGGAGATGATGGCGTCGTCCGATGATCGAATCGATGAGTGGGGTGACGTGAGTTGATCGGAGACGGCGGAAGACCGATTTGGGCGTAATGGGAAATTAGATGAAATGAAGGGGATTCGAGGTTACCTGATGAGTGGAATCGATTGTGGGTGAGCTCACGGAGCTCTGGTCATCACCTCAAGGGTCGTCGGGGTCCCGAGGCTCGGGCGCAGCTCGAGGCGGTGCACGGCGGCGAGATGTCGCCGGATCAGTGGCGGAGGGCTCCTCTCCTCTCTTCGACACCACCCTCGCACTGTTGTCACTCAGAGGAAGGGGATGGAGGTCCTGGGAAGAAAGGGGAAGCGCCAAAGATGGCGGGAATGGTGCGGCTGAGCTGGAGCTATATACCACTAGGGGTCCGAGAAGAAGAGGGTCAGACGTGTTGTCGGAGCTCGGATCCCGAGGAAAAACCACCAGGCATGGATCCCGGATATATCTAATATGATTAGGACCCGGGGTTTGATTATTTGGGGCTCGGATCTGGCATAGAAAAATAAGTGAAGTCGGGTCGATGGCACATATCCGAGTGGACTGGTCCAGAAGGGAGAGTTAACAGAGGGTCAACAATCCTCCGTGGACCAATCAGAGGCTGCCATTGGATAATTATTTAAAAATTCAATTTAAAATAGTAAATGGCCTTATTTCAAAAAAGTCAAAACATGAAAAATGTTTCTTTATTTTTAACTTATTTTTTTGTGATTTTTATTTATTTTTTTGAAATAGAATTTAGGTATTTACAAAATGTTATTATTATTATGGGATTTTTACCCGACAGACCCTGTAATCTTTTGCAATTACCGCTACGACCTTCGAAACATCGTAATTCCTCCCTCGACCCCGTAAACTTGCTCCGTCTTACCCCACGAACCCTACCGTTAAATTAGCACATCTAAAGTTAACTTCCTTGAGTTAGAAATGAGTTAATCTAACCGATCTATGATCGGACGACTATAATTAACCAAAAAATAAAAAAAATAAAAAGACTGTTATGTAGGGGTGGGGTGGGGGGCTTTGACGGCAGCGAGATCGGAGCAGGCGGTGGCTCTCCAATCGGTGACGATGCAGGCGATGAAGCTCCTCCTGCGCTCCATCGCGCGAGCCCCTTCCATGTGAGCCTCTTGTTCTGCGCTCCATCGTGCGATTCCAAAAGCAGACGGTGGCTCTGATCTCAGTCCAGGCTTGAGGCCCCTCCAGGCGCCTTCAGTTTCAGACTCTAAGCTTCGTGCCTCCAAGTCCAAGTCCTCCCGTAGCCGACCCCTCCTCATCCGATCCCCCATGGTGGGTTTAGCTCGTGCTGCACAGGCTTCGGGCGGCGAGATCGGAGGGGGGCCTCTGCAGGGGGCGGCGAGACAAGAATGGGGGGGTGGGTCTACACGGGGAAGCAGCGGGACCCGGGGGGGTGGGCTCTGCAGGGGGCGGCGGGACGGGGGGAGGAGGGCTTCAACAGCGGCGAGAGGGGGGTCTGCAGGGGGAAGCAACGGGACCCGGGGGGAGGGGACTCTACAGGGGGCAGCAAGATGGGGAGGGGGGAGCTTCGACGACGGTGGGGGGAGGGCTCTGCAGGGGGAAGCGGCGGGACCCCGGAGGGGCGGGGCTCTGCAGGAGGCGACGAGACGGGGAGGAGGGGGGGAGCTTCAACGCCGGCTGACGGAGGAGGGGAGTTTTCGAGCAGGGGCGGCGACGGACTGGAGGAGGGGACGCTGTAGGGAGGCGACGTTTTCAGATGTAGGTGGACGGTGGGAGGGAGGGAGGGCAGCCGGAGGTGGAGGGTGGGAGGGAATGGCATTCCTAGTAAATTAAATAAATAAAGAGGATAATATGGACATCTTTTTAACGGAATCTGGTAACATTTAACGGACAAATGGATGGGGATTAACCACAGGGTCTGTGGGGTAAGAGTTAACAAGTTTACGGGGTCGAGGGAGGAATTACGATGTTTCGAAGGTCGTAGCGGTAATTGCAAAAGATTATAGGGTCTGCCAGGTAAAAATCCCTATTATTATATAGGTATAACTATATGTATTTTTTTATTTTTAATTATTTTATTTTTATATATTTATTCCAATTTTATATTTTATTTATTTATTGAGTAAAATTTGGAATAAAAGTGTATTTTTATTTTATTTTTATTATTTAATTACAAGGGTGAAATAAATAGTTATATACAAATATGTACAAGGTATATATACAATGTGGATTTTGATTTTATTTTTATATCTTTTTATTTTATTTTTGTTTTTATAATTTTTATTTTATTTATTCACATTATGGAATATGGAATATGTACATATTTTTATGGGATTTGAATTATTTATTTACAAGGTGATAATAAATAGGTATGTGGTTTTTATACACAAGGTCTATGTACAAGGATGAAGGAATTTTATTTTTATTTTTGTTTCTCCATTTTTATTTTGATTTTATATTTACAAATATATACACATAAATAAGCACACATTTTTATTTCGAATAAGAGGAAAATAATTTTTATTTATTTACATGTATATGTACAAACACATGAGCTTTCCTATCTCTCTCTACTTGGGTTCTTTTGCGATCAGGCCCATGCTGAGCCCTCCCTTATGAATAGGTCGCTCAATATTTATTCTAAATATCTCTCTCTTTTTCTTTTATTTCTTTATTATTTTATTTATGCACAAAAACATGCTAATTATGCATATCTACACAATGCATGCTATTTGACAATTATTGCTATTTATATGAATATACATGTGTTTTGCATGGGTTTTGTAGCTAAAAAAAAGAATAAAGAGTGATGAATGAGTATTCATCACCCCCTATACTTAACTTTGCTAGTCCCTTAGCAAACACTTATTTGAAAAAGAAGTGAAAAAGAAAAAGAAAAAGAAAAAGAGGAGAAAAATGCATGGATCAATGCTGATTATTAAACTTGCCTTCATTAAATTGAAATATGGAGCTCGATCAGATCTTTGGATTATTATGTGTCGAAACCTTATTTAGACTTAGGTTTAAAACTTACCAGCCTCTAAGATCCACTAATCTATAGTCAAGACTCCTCAACAATCCAGATCAGAACAAGTCTACATACACAAACCCTGAAGACTATGAATCTTTCTTTGTACAGTGTATGTGAGGTATAGCTCTCCACCTCAGAAGTGGCAACTTGACAACCCTCCCCAACAAGGTAACTCTATGACCCTATTTTGGCCACTCTTTCCTCGAGGAGCGGGGTATTCCCTTCTATGTTCTAGTTCAACTGGCTCAAGAAGAGGGGAAAGAAGGGAATGGACCATGGCCAGTGTAGCCATGTATCCTTGGGAGCTCAACCAGTGTAGCTAAGTCTCCCTGCTGCAAGCTACATAAGATGGAACATGAGTCTCGAGCTGTGCTTATTGCACTATACACATACTCCGGTGGGATTATCATTTTCTATCAGACCCACCACTTTTTTGGAGTTATTTTCTTTTTGCATTTTTTTTCAAGTGCATCTATACAACATATTTACATGGTGCAGCATATGTACATAGGCAGTTTTTCCTCTTGAGCCAGTAGACTATCCCTCTTTTGAAGCACTATTGCAACCCACAACTCCTGTCGTTAGACCTCATGGCAACCAGACCAGGTTGAGACGCATTTCCTTCACTATAAGAAGAAGAGAGGTTCCTCTTAGAAGTACTACCCTCATATGCTACCCCAAGTCAAGGAAGACTGCCTCCTCACCACCTCATCCGTAGAGAGCTCGGTGTAAAGTGTGGGTCCAAGTCAAGCCATTGTCTATATGAGTCATGTGTGTTATTAAGTGCTCTACTTAGGCTCATTGAGATGACATATGATCATAGCCTAGTGGACTCAAAGAATTAAGTCACCATGAACCTGAAAATTCTCAACCCTAAGCCCTATAAGGTTCCTCTTATAATTAGGTGGATTAAGATCTTAATCAAGCTCCATTTCCCAATTTAATTCCAGGCTAGTTTAAATGTAAACTATAATCCAGGAAAAAATATATAAATATATACAAAGATGCTATTTACACAATATTTACACAAATGCCAAATTTTTGAAAAATGTTTTGAAATCATGAATGTGTGCATGAATGCAAGTTTTGCAAAATATTTACAGAAATTTACACAAGGTTTTTGCAAACTTTTGATTTTCAAAACATTTTGGAAAAATTTTGTACTATATACGTAGTTTTGATATGCATATATTTACACACGATTTACACAAAAAGTTTTTGAAAACATTTTACAAAAATAGTTTTGTACAATAGCTATGTATGTGCAATAAAATAATGTTTATTTACAATGAAAATTTTTTAAATTTTATGGATTTTAGCCATTTTTATTTATTAACACACTCACACAAAGTACGAGTTATGGATAAAATATATATGAAATATATACACACCCCCTATACTTAGCTCGAACGATGTCGTCAGAGTCAAGAGCGATGAAGAAGACATAACTCGTGCTTAGTATAGGGAAGTGAAAAGGAAGGATATATATAAAGACGAATGAAAGAATAGAAATCAAGAGGGTCTCGGCATTTCCCCCTATACTTAGGATCAAATAATCCTAAGTATAGAAGGTTGTACACAAAGGGAAGGCCGAGTGAAGAATGTACAGGGTCAACCCCCCCATACTTAGGGTAAAATATCCCTAAGTATAGGCAGCCAAAACAGAGGTAGACAGAATCGAAAGAATACCTGAGAGTCCTACATCCCCCCTATACTTAGGGTAAAGTACACCCTAAGTATATCGTAATCAAAAGATGAGAAAAGGGATGTGGGACTAAAGAATGGAATGATATGGACAACTGGATCTATACAAGTCGGAAGAACAGTGATAATCAGGCGTGAGATGCAATAGATGTGAGTCAAGAGACCACATCTCATGCAAAGTGAATAGGGGCAACATCAACGACCCGCGACTCATGATCTAGATATGGCTTAAGCCGCTGGCCGTTCACTCGAAAGGTACTCTCAGAAGACAACTCAGATATGTCAATACTCCCATTGTCGTGTACCTTTTTCACCAAATACGGTCCCTTCCATTTGCTCGGTAGCTTCCCTGGAAATAGACGAAGCCTAGCATCAAATAGCCATACTCTCTGTCTGGGCTCAAAATGCTTGTGGCTGATATGAGAATCAGGCCACTCCTTCACTCTCTCCTTGTACTGTAGGCTGTTTGAGAAGGCAGTATCACGAAGCTCCTCCAAGGCGACTAACTCTGCCCTCCTCTGATCTCCTACACTATCTGGATCCAAAAGTATATCAGTGACAGCCCAAAGTGACCTATGTCTCAGCTCAACAGGTAAATGGCACGGCATGCCATAAACGAGGCGAAAGGGAGATGTGCCCAAAGGTGTCTTGAAAGACGTCTGATATGCCCATAAGACCGAGTCCAAAAGCTGTGACCAATCCTTTTGGTTAGGGCGGACGACTTTCTGCAATATAGTCTTGATCTCCCTGTTCAACACTTCGGCAAGACCATTCGTCTGTGGGTGGTATGGAGTGGCAACTCGATGGTCTATGCCGAACTCGCTAGCAAGGGCCTTTACCTTATCATTAACGAAATGAGACCCCCCGTCAGATATCAACACTCGAGGTATCTCGAACCGTTCCTCAAAAATCTGCAAACAGTCCTAGCATCTGCGGTTCGGGCGGGGATGGCCTCAACCCAACGATTCACATAATCCACGGCCAACAGAATGTACTCGAATCCCTGACTCTTAGGGAATGGACCCATGAAATCGATGCCCCATGCGTCAAAAACCTCACAGAAGTGAATGGGCTGCATCGGCATCATATCATGCTGTCCACAAGTGCCCATCCTCTGATAGTTAGTACACTTCTTCACGAACTCATCAGAGTCCTTGAAGAGGGTAGGCCACCATAGGCCGGATTAAAGCACTTTCTGTGCCGTTCTCCTCCCAGAGTGATGTCCTCCTGCCTCAAGCTTGTGACAGTAAGTGAGGACGCT
The DNA here is from genome assembly GCA_037367405.1 of Ottelia alismoides. NCBI lineage: Eukaryota > Viridiplantae > Streptophyta > Magnoliopsida > Alismatales > Hydrocharitaceae > Ottelia > Ottelia alismoides. The sequence goes on along the minus strand of JAZKJV010008889.1, from coordinate 796,196 downwards.
ATGGTGCTCCTCCTGAGGAATGCACCTATGCCAGACGCCCCTCCTTCATGGTAAAGGATGGGATCCTCCTAGAGGTAGAACTTGGCCTTCGCGAGGAAGGTCTCAAGTCGCTGCCTGGACCAATCTTGTGGAACTTTCTTAGCAACAAGAAAGTTCACAATATCGACGTACCACGAGAGAGAGGCGATAGCAAGGATCGCCTCATCTGGGAAGGTCTCACAAATAGGCTCAGTCTGCTCAGAATCCTCAAGATGCTCTAATCGGGAGAGATGATCTGCCATCACATTCTTGACTCCAGGCTTATCCTTAATCTCTATGTCAAACTCCTAGAGTAGTAGGATCCATCTGGTCAATCTGGCTTTGGCATCCTTCTTTGCCATGAGGTACCTGATGGCGGTATGGTCAGTGTAGATGGTCACTCTAGATCCGATAATGTTAGATCTGAACTTATCTAAGGCAAAGACTATGGCTAGCATCTCCTTCTCAGTGGCTGTGTAGTTCCGCTGCGCGACATCCAATGTACGGCTAGCGTAGTGAATGGCAAATGGGACTCCATCCCTCCGCTGTCCCAGCACGGCCCCTATGGCAAAATCGGAGGCATCCGTCATGATCTCGAATGGGAGAGACCAATAAGGCGGCTGGAGAACAGGAGCCTCAACAACACATCTCTTGAGAGTCTCGAACGACGAAAGACACTTGTCATCGACAAGGAACTCGGTGTCTTTCGTCAGCAGATCAGTCAACGGTCGGGCAATCTTACTGAAATCATGAATGAAGCGCCGGTAGAAACCGACGTACCCCAGAAAAGACTGTAACTGCCGCAGGTTAGACGATGGTGCGAATTTTCTAATGACATCTACCTTGGCCGGATCAACCTCCATGCCCCTATTGGAGATGATATGGCCAAGCACCGTCCCTTGAGTCACCATGAAGTGACTCTTCTCCCAAGACAGCACTAGGTGAACCTCAATGCATCGCTGAAGGACTCGGTCTAGGCAGTCAAGACAGGAGTCGAATCCATCGCCGTATACTGAGAAATCATCCATGAAGACCTCCAAGCACTCCCCCACCATGTCCAAAAAGATCGACAGATGCATCTCTGAAAAGACGCAGGGGCGTTGCATAGCCCAAATGGCATGCGTCTGAAAGCGTATGTGCCGAAGGGACATGTGAAGGTGGTCTTGTCCTGGTCCTCAGGAGCGATGGCCACCTGATTGTAGCCGGAGTACCCATCCAGAAAACAATAATGGCTCTTCCCTGCCAGTCTCTCAATGATCTGATCTATAAAAGGCAGGGGGAAATGATTCTTCTTGGTGGCCTGGTCGAGTCGTCTGTAATCCATGCAGACCCTCCAAGAAGTGGGTACCCGGGTAGCGATCTCCTCTCCAGACTAGCTGACAACTGTAGTGATGCCCATCTTCTTGGGCACCACATGCAACGGACTGACCCACTTGGAGTCGGAGATGGGGTAGATAAAATCAGCGCTCTACCATTTCGAGATCTCCTTTATGACAACCTCTCTCAGATTCGGGTTCAGCCGCTGCTGGAACTCACCTGACGGCTTCGCCTCCTCCTCGAGATAGATATGGTGGGAGCACAGGGCCGGACTTATCCCCTGGAGATCGGCTACGCTCCATTCTATCGCCTTGCGGTTCTTTTCAAGAACCCCAATCAGACGGGATTCCTGCTCTCCAGTGAAATCGACAGAGATAATGACTGGGTACATCTCATGCTCACCCGCAAGGAACCTATACTTCAGCGACGTAGGTAGTGGCTTCAGCTCTGGACAAGTCGGTGCTGGCGGATCTGGCCTCTGAAAGCTCTGAGTGAATGCTATCAAATCTGCATGGGAGAACTGAAACTCTCGCTCACAATCTGAATCTGGAGAAGGCTGCTCTACTGGACTGTCTCTGCTCTTCATGGCATCTACCTCCTCCCTAGTTGCAGGCTCAATGGAAGTCAGATAGGGTATAAGATCATCGAACTCTGCCCAATCGACATCTGACTCCGAGGGATCTGTATCATCATCACAAAACTCTGTCTCATGGTCAAGAACCGGCTCTGCCGACTGAAAAGTATCCTGGACCAGGAATGCGCTTTCCAAGCTCTCCTCTGCTGGCGTCTCTGCATCAGCGGACTCTGAAGGTGAGAGGATGGCTTGTGCATCTGGGTCTGCCCAAACTGCCTCATCATCTGTGATCACAAAGTCGCAGTCCTGGTGGATGTCTGGCCCTGCATCTGTCATCTGCTCTGAATCAGTGGTCGGCTCTGAGCATGCTGAATCTCTGACTAGGATATCCTCGATCGTCTCTATTTGTACACTCTCTCCCTCGACGCGAAAGTATACCTTCCCGCTATCATGGTCGGTCACTGCCTTGGCTGTGGCCAAGAACGGGTGACCTAGAATGATGGGGGTATCGATCACAGACTCAGGGATCTCCATGTCCAACACAACGAAGTCCACGGGGAATTGCAGGCCCTGAATCGTGATGACAACATCCTTCAGCAACCCCTTCGACCTCTTGACAGATCGATCAGTAAATTGAAGGACTGTCCTGCTCTGTCGTAGAGTGCCCAACTCGAAGCAGTCGAGAAGGGTTGCCGGAAGTAGGTTGATCGATGAACCGCTGTCTAATAGAGTGCGGTCGAACCTTTGCTCTCTGATATGTCATCTGACATATGGGGCTCCTGAATCTAGCCTCTTTGCCGACAGACGGTTCTGGATCGCGAAACATGTGGCTCTGGTCAGCACATGGATCTCCAACTAGTGGTTCTGCCTCTTCCTCCTAACTGTGGTCCTGTCTCTGAGTGATCTTTGGAGTAGAGGGATGTGCTGCAAAGCCTCCTGAAGAGTCAGCTGAATGTTAAATCTGTCGATCATCTGCTGCTTGAACTCTTCCTGCTGCTTCTTTTTGGGATTTTCAATTTTCTTCCCCTTCCCCATGTGGAGTGCTCTAGGGAAGGGGATCACAGGGTCCTTCTCAGATGAAGGACTAGGAGAGGGTCTAGACTGCTCAACGGCAGAATCCACACATACATCAAGCACCACAGATGGATCAGAAGAAAATAAACCCTTTCCTTTATTGCCAAAAGTGTCCTGAGATACATGAACAGAAGGAAAGACTGCAGGACTATCAGAAGTAAAAACTGTGGTATCAGCACCACCCTCGGCATGTCGACTCGTGGCATCAGCACCACGTTCTAGCTCGGCAACACTGGTGGTGTTAGTACCACCTCCTCCATCTAGTGAAACGACAGACTCATTACCGTCGGTGGGATCAACATCCATGGTGGCATCAGTACCACTGTCATTATCTCTAGCGACATCACTATCGCGCTCCTCCTCCTCATCTGGTGCTCTGGAAGTAGCCTGGGGTCGTCACTCAGACGAGGTGCTGCCTGTTGGCATCCTACCGCTCCTAAGTGTGACAAAGTCAGTATCAAAAAGATAGTAAGACATATCACCAAATGAATCACTCGGAGTGGCATACTCTGTGAAATCTTCCTGCTCAGACTTCCTCTTGAGGTTGTTCGGGTTTGGCTCGATCTGGGCAAGGATGGCGTCCTTCCCTCTCACAATCTCCCGCATCTCCTATCGGAACTCATCCATCTCCCATCTGAAAGTAGCCTGCTGATCGATCAGGAGGCTGGCTATGTCGTCTAAGGCGGGGTTCTCATAGGATGGCCCATGAGAACCTGACGGGTGGCCTCGCTGGTAGTGAGGCTGTTGCTGGTGCTGCGGGTGAGAGGGGTACGACTGGGGATGAAACTACTGCTGAGGCTGATCACGCCTCCACGAATGTCCCTACTGATAGGGACGAGGACCATACTGGGATGACTGCTGCTACTGCTGCTGGTACACTGGGGGCTGCTGCTGGTGGTGATCTCGCTGATGGCCGTACTGGCCACCCTGACCTAAAGGCTGCTGCTAGGAACTGGCACCTCTGGCCGACCAATGGAATCCGGGATGGTCTCGTCGGATACCGGGATGGGGTCGGTTGTACCAAATCCCATTGACATCCATCAACGGCTCTGACTCGTAAGGGGGTGGCGGGAATACTTCCAGAGGCTGATCCGGCTGGTAGATCACCATCCGCGTGTCTGGAGATGGCGACGACTAGTAGCATGGTTGCGGCTTCTGGTACGGCTCCGCCTGTACAAGATGGACCTGTCTAGGTTGCTGGGAGCGTTGGGACGAACTGCTGCTGCTGCTCGGATCTCCTCGCGACTGAAGACGGGGCTGAGAAGCCGTATGTGCCTCCTGGAGACACATGAGTTGTGTCTTCAAGTCGCTCAGTGTCTGTGCCATCTGCTCCATCTGCGTGATACCCTGGCACTACTTCTTCTCTATAATCTCCATCCGGTCCAGCTTCTCGCTGATAATACCCATGTCGGCGGCTGTGAACTCGGCCTGTGTTGCTTCCGCTGACGAAGTGAATGGACCGGCGTCGACCCGTGCAATCCTCTGGTACTGCACGGTCTGTGGTTGGGGGCGTCCCTGAGTGTAGAGTCAGGTCTGGGACATAACGGTGTAGTTCTCGGCCATCTCCTCATAGATGGTCCAGACCTGATCCTCGTCCTTGGCGAAGTAGGACCCGCCACATGAAGCATTCACCAGGCCCTGCAGCTCTGGTGTCAGCCTGCAGAAGAAGCTCTGAACAAGGTTCGGCTTCGAAATCTCATGGTACGGGCATCTGTCGGTCAGCTCACAGAACCTCTCCCATGCCTCGTGGAATTGCTCATTGGGGAGCATGGAGAAGTTGCTAATCAGGGCCCTCGCTGCATTCGTCTGCCCGAGTGGATAGTACTTGTTCAAGTACTCGGTGCGGAGCTGCTCCCAGGTGTACACAAACTTCCCCAAATGCTTCAGCCAGGTGGCTGCTCTATCGCCCAATGAGAAGGGGAAGGCAATCATACGGATGGTATCCTCGTCCACCTGTCTGTCGTGGACTGTGCTGCAGATCATCAGAAACTCGTGAAGGTGGAGATGGGGCTCCTCGGTGGCGAGCCCATGGAACGGGGGGAGGAGCTGCAAGGTGTTCGGGGGGAACTTGAAGTCCCCCACGATAGCTGTTAAGACCACCCAACAGTGCGTCAGTGTCGATCCGGGGTTGTGTAACTCCCGCATCGGTCTCGACTGGTCCGGTACTGCCGTTGCTGCGGCAGCTGCTGCGGCTGCAGCTGCGGCTGCTGCTACATCATCGGGTCTCCTCGGCCCGTCTCCTGGCCCGCACTGATCACGGTCTGCTCTCATCTGCTCCATCTCGTGCCTCATCTCAATCATAAAGGCTCCCTGATCCTTCAACTCTGCTGAACTGTCTCTAGAGAGGCGATCAAGGTGGAGTTGATCGCACCCTGGTCCATGATGAATGTCTGCTGGGGACCTCCGGTGCGGTCATCACTGCTGCCGGCCATGGTCTCTGCAAAAGCAAAAGACCCATACACAGGTGCCGATAAATCAGTCTGCGGTCTCTCATCTGGCACTGGCATCTCAGAAACAGAAGAAGGGTGGTCGAGGGGAAACAGGGTGGAGCCGAACTTGGGTTAGGAGAGCGGGTCTCGGCTCTCGCGAACCAACCTAGATGAGCAGGCAGGAGTGCTAAAAAGCGGTGCAGCCAGAGGCTGCCTAAGGGACCTCCTGCCCATCCTCTTGATCTGGCGAGTCAGGCGGATGGGATCTGGTAACAAATATGATCAGCAAACAAACCCCTGATTCACATACTCAACGCGAGCTGAAGACCGTAAGAGTTCGGTCAATTATCTTGTTAGTTTTTATTAGGTGATCAAGTCAAGATAGCAGAACGATTACATGACCTGTTGGGAATCCGATTCCCTCATGAGACTGGCCCGATCCCGAACTAGATCTTTCCCAGCCAGTACAAGCCGCGGATCGTTTACTGGCTACCCGATCGGCTCACTCTGTTAAGGATATCACGACCCGCTTTACCGGAGACCGGAGCGATCCTCACTGGAGAACGACTAGCCCAGAAGCAGTAGTCTGAAAGGGGTCCAGATGTGGCTCTATCCTAGGGTACGGGTCACTCTCTCGCACATGCAAACCAGACAAGGAGGGGGTTGCTCTCCCCAAGACAAATTTTTCTGGTGAGTGTCTTTTAGGGTCAGATATGCAGTCCCAATTTTATGGATTCAATTTTTTAGGTATTTTTCAATAACAAATAATCGCCTAACGAATTTTTCGATTCTCTTGGTTATTTAAGTCCAAAAACGGGGGGAAAAGTCGAAAAAGTCGATGCACGTAAAATCAATGATGCATGCAGAGTAAGAAATGCGTACCTTACTCCAACAGTCTACATGCAATATGAACCGTGCAGAATTGAAAGACAGAAATAAAACTACCTAAATGATGCAAGCGGAAATCCAAGCCCTAAGAAGCAGTTCTACTCAAAAGTACAATGGCTAAATGGTCAATCAAGAGGGGTCGGTGTCCGGTCTTGGATGCCGATCGGTGCCCGCCACAACGGGTCCTGCCAGCGCTGTATACGACCTCTAGCAGCGTGTGACCCCTCTGGTGACCAAATAGTCTTTTTATTAAGTTTTTATTTTGGTCCAATTAACGGTCTATAGGTACAGGCAAGGTTATTAGGTGTGTGGACCCTACTATTTACGGCGTAATCAAGCAAAAATCCTAAGCTAAGGCTGAAATCCGCGAGAAACCGAATAGGTAGGAAATAAACGATAAAAACCGTGTAAAAAGCCATGAAAAACCGAGGGGTCCCCCGAGCACACCAGTGCTCGGCGACACAGACCTCGAGAGTCTAAGTGTCCAAGTCTGAGTGTCATGTCCCTGTATTATTACAACAATTCAAATAAGCAGGAAATAAACCTAATCTAATCTATCTACTCCTTCCGCACTCTGCTACCTCCTTGCGCTCTCCTACAGCTTCGTAGAGAAGGAAGCCGCCTCCGACTCCCGCGGTTGCCTCGGCTTCCGAAGAAGCCACCTTGGTCCTCGGGCCCTCGCAAGTAAACAACAAAGTGTGTCACAAACTAAGTAAATAAAGCAAATGAAATAAAACAGGGTATATGTGCAAAAATGTGAAATAAAAATAAACACTCAAAACAACCAAAAACCAAAATAAAAGAAAATAAAAGAAAATAAAAATAAAAGAAAATAAAAATAAAAGAAATACGAAAAGCCGCGAAAAGCCGCGGACGAAGAAAAAGCCGCGGAAAGCCACGAAAATGAAAAGAAAATAAAACAAAAAGAAATGTGACTACTAAGTCGTGCTCCCCGGCAAAGACGCCATTCTGATGACCGAAATAATCACCAAGACTCGGATGAATATAATAGAACCAGGGTCGTTGCGACCCGGATCTCGAAGATATATCAGTCAATCAAGAAAAATAATCATCAGACCACCAATCAAACAGGATAAATCAATCAAATCAAAAATAGTGGCCCTGGCTATGAGATTAGCCTGGTGTAGCTCCCAGGGTCGGACTCAGGGAGCACGAGTTGGCCTCATGGCCTACGAAGTAGTCAGAAAGCAAAATAAAACAGAAATAGGGATTTTTGGTGGTCTTTAAATATTTTTATATTTTTTTGGATTTTCAATATTGAAGGAAAATAATAAAAAGACAAAAACAAGCAACTTCAACCAATTATTTCAACACTCAAAAAGGGACCAAAAATTCAAACAAAAATATTTTTATGTTTTTTAGGTTTTTTACTGTTTTTGATGAATTTTTGAGATTTTTATAATTTTTATAGATTTTTCTAAAAATCAAAGAAGGTAGAAACAATGACAAACTTTCCAGCCAGACTTCAAGGCCTCATGAAAAATATCAAATGGGTCCTTCACAGCCTGGAGGTGATTTTTGTGAAAACTACAAATAAAAAGAAAAATTCAGAAAAAGAGTTTATTAGTTTTTGAGTTTTCTACAATTTTTTAGTATTTTTATAAGTTTTTAAGTGTTTTTAATTTTTAAGATTTTTATAAGTCCAAAAATAACAAAACTTGCACAGAAAATCAAACACAACCAAATTAACAAAATCTAATTTTTTTTAGAAATTTTAAAAGAGTTTTTATATTTTTTTATGATTTTCTAATCGGGACACACAAAAATGGTGGTTTTTGAATTTTTAAAAATATAAAAATGCCAAAAAAATATACCAAATTTTTGTTGAAATTTTACACAGTGGCAGGAGCTATGTGTCCAATTTTCACGCGATTTGGAATTGATTTGATCTTTTATTCAAATCAAAAATAGGCTCACAGTGCACATGGACCTATCCGTTATAAAAAGTATCTTCAGGGGCTGAAAAGTAGCAAATCCAGAAAGTTGGGGGTCCCTCGTGCTAAAACTCCAAGAACGCACGCGCGCTGCACGTGTTCTGGGCACAGAGGGACCTAAATGCAAGAAAACTTAGTTCAAGGGGCTTCTTAGCAACATGTGCTAAAAGCCCAGGGAACAAGTTGCAAAATTCCCAAATAATTCAGCACATGTTGAATAAAAGCATTCAGAGGGGTATGGATGCAAATATCAGAAAATATATTTCATTCCATAACACGTAAAAACATCAGCCCATACAATGCAATTTCTCCAAACATTACGTGGCGAAGCACGTGTCTCACACAAACAGGGATGAAAATGCAAATACAAGAAAGGTTCAGGTCCTAAGTGCAATTGTTCAAAAATAAAAACAACTGAAACAAATATTTACAGGACTAAAGAAGAAATACAAAAATAGGAGGGGCCTAAGTATAAATTACTTCTTATTATCAGAAGGCTGAGGGGGTGCCACGTGGAAGATCGAACGGCTGCTAAACGAGGGCACCCCTTCAGTGGATCAACGGTCACGATCGAGCCTCTGATAGATCTGACGGTGGTTGGCTCCTCACGGATGGACGCTCGAGATCAAAACTGAGCGAGTGGGCCCGATCGAACGGTGAGGAAGGATGCTCGAAGAACTCGTTGCCGGCGAGTTTTGCCGGCCTACTGTGCACGCTAGGGTCCTCCTCTGCTGCTGTTGAGATGTGCGAGAGCTCCGCCAGGACGTTCCGTAGCTGACGAGCCCCTCCGATGATATCGGGAAGCTCCGAGGAGCTCCGGCGACGCTGGTGGAGCTGACCTCCTGTGCTCGAGTTGTAGACCTCCTGTTGAGGTCTCTTCGACCTGAAAAAACAACACCGAAAGCACGCTGGGTCGAGGGCAAAGTGCCTCGACCCTGTAAGGGGTGGAATGGGTGCGCGGGTGAGTGGCGGCGAGGACCTCCAGCAAGGCGACGGCGAGGGAGGTCGAGCCTTGGCTCCGAGGTGAGCCAAGGTGAACGAGCGGGTGAAGAATGTGAGGAGAGGTCTCGTGGAGATGATGGCGTCGTCCGATGATCGAATCGATGAGTCGGGTGACGTGAATTGATCGGAGACGGCGGAAGATCGATTTGGGCGTAATGGGAAATTAGATGAAATGAAGGGGATTTGAGATTACCTGATGAGTGGAATCGACTGTGGGTGAGCTCGCGGAGCTCTGGTTGTTGCCTCAAGGGTCGTCGGGGTCCCGAGGCTCGGGCGCAGCTCGAGGCGGCGCACGACGGCGAGATGTCGCCGGATCAGTAGCGGAGGGCTCCTCTCCTCTCTTCGACACCACCCTCGCATTGCTGTCACTCAGAGGAAGGGGATGGAGGTCCTGGGAAGAAGGGGCAGCGCTAAAGATGGCGTGAATGATGCGGCTGAGCTAGAGCTATATACCACTAGGGGTCCGAGAAGAAGAGGGTCGGGCATGTTGTCGGAGCTCGGATCCCGAGGAAAAACCACCGGGCGTGGATCCCGGATATATCTAATATGATTAGGACCCGGGGTTTGATTATTTGGGGCTCGGATCTGGCTTAGAAAAATAAGTGAAGTCGGGTCGATGGCACATATCTGAGTGTACTGGTCCAGGGGGAGAGTTGACCGGGGGTCAACAATCCCCCGTGGACCAATCAGAGGCTGCCATTGGATAATTATTTAAAAATTCAATTTAAAATAGTAAATGGTCTTATTTCAAAAAAGTCAAAACATGAAAAATATTTCTTTATTTTTAAGTTAATTTTTTGTGATTTTTATTTATTTTTTTGAAATATAATTTAGGTATTTACAAAATGTTATTATTATTATATAGGTATATAGATATGTATTTTTGATTTTTGATTTTTAATTATTTTATTTTTATACATTTATTCCAATTTTATATTTTATTTGTTTATAGAGTAAATTTGGAATAAAAGTGTATTTTTATATTATTTTTATTATTTAATTACAAGGGTGAAATAAATAGTTATATACAAATATGTACAAGGTATATATACAATGTGGATTTAGATTTTATTTTTATATCTTTTTATTTTATTTTTGTTTTTCTAATTTTTATTTTATTTATTTACATTATGGAATATGGAATATGTACATATTTTTAAGGGATTTTAAATATTTATTTATAAGGTGATAATAAATAGGTATGTGGTTTTTATACACAAGGTCTATGTACAAGGATGAAGGAATTTTATTTTTGTTTCTCCATTTTTATTTTGATTTTCTATTTACAAATATATATACATAAATAAGCACACATTTTTATTTTGAATCAGAGGAATATAATTTTTTTTATTTACAGGTATATGTACAAACACATGAGCTTCCCTATCTCTCTCTACTTGGGTTGTTTTGCGGTCAGGCCCATGCTGCGCCCTACCTTGGGATTAGGTCGCTCAATATTTATTCTAAATATCTTCCTCTTTTTATTTTATTTCTTTATTCTTTTATTTATGCACAAAAATATGCTAATTATGCATATTTACACAATGCATGCTATTTGACAATTATTGCTATTTATATGAATATACATGTGTTTTGCATGGGTTTTGTAGCTAAAAAAAGAATAAAGAGTGATGAATGAGTATTCATCAATCACCTAACTAAAATTGAAAAAATAATGGTCAGACTTTTGCGACCATCATCGTGTTGAGTAGGTGAAATCATAGTTGCTTTTGGGTATTGTCTGTTCTTGTGTCTTTTATTTTATTTATCAATTTTCATAATTTTTGCATTATGTTTATTCAAAAAATTGCATAAAGTCCATAAAAATCATTCATTTTTCATTACTGCATTTTAACATCAAAAAATCCTAGAAATACATTTTATGCTCATCACTTAATTAGGTTTACATGATATCTAATTTGATCTGATTTTGAATTAAAATTAATTGGGTAAGTTGCTTGTTTTACTTTGCACTTTGCATTTGCATTTCTATTGCATAAAAAATATAAAAAAATCATTTTTGTACACTAAGTTGGATATTTTGAACCCTAAGTTCTTCCATTACCTCCTTGAGTTGACCCTGGGGCGTGCCCAAGTTAAATATACATAAAACCACACTTGTTCGCTTAATTGATTAGTAATTATTGGTGTGGTTATTTTTTATTGATCCTGATTTCCCAACGTCAACAATTTGACACAATTAATTTAGGGTGATTTACGGTTTGTCACTCCTTCCCCTACTTCTTTGTCTACATGTTGTAACCCCTTTACCTCTGGCCATGCATGGTGGATAGAGCATTCTCCTTTTTCAACAACCTTACAAGGAGTACCTACCACACCCTCTTCCTAATATTCCACGTTTTTTAGCACCAGACCCCATAAAACCTCTGACCCTTAATCGAGACCTGATTGTCTCGATCCTAATTTCTCCTAGTTGTAGGTCTCAGTTGAGGGAGTAGTTGCAGATCGTAGGACAGAGCTTCAAAGTCAAGACCATTAGATATCATCGAAATGAGGATCCACACCCTACTTAAGGAGCTATTACAATTCGATCGTGTTGACCAAACTCTAAACGTCGTCTCTAGAGGTTCTTTGGAGGCTAGGACCTTAGAGGAGCCATTTATCATGTCATCATTTGATGATAGTATAAGTTCCACCACATCTTCCACTGTGTAAAACCTTGGTTCAGAGAAGAAGAGAAAGGAGGGGAGCTCACCAAACCCATCATATCAGTTCTCCACCTTAAATTCTGATTGTTATAGCCTTAGAGGCTCCCAATCTTCAGATAATCAAAATGTGCATATGGATTGTTGGGGTTCGTTTGGGTTGAACATGACAAGTGAAGGAAGTTCACAACTTTGCATCAACCGAAATGCAAAAAAATATCAAACAATTTGCAAATAAGTAGAGTTCTTATTATGAACTTTTATATAAGCATAACAAAAAAATTGCGAAACCACATGGTATAGGAAATAATTTACGAACCATTTCACAAAGGCACATGAGTATTAGGGTTGACATTGAAGAGTCAGTCTCTAAAGTAAGAGACCTCCCGAATTGAGTTTGATTGGATGACTATTCTCTCGCAGGCATGAAGATGACTCACGTAGCTTCCTACAAACCTCAATATCAACTTTTTTTTTGAAGTTGTCCAGGCCAAGTAGAGAATAAATGATCTTTGTCTCCTGATTTCATCACATGAAATGAAATCCTTCTTCACATACAAGAAGCATAGAGAAGAAGGCTTTATTTTCTTTCGAAGGGATGAACCAATGTAGAGAAGATGGAGGCAATATGGTCGAGATGTAGCATTATATATGTAGAGAGGAGATGGAAAAGAGAGAGTTCTAAACTATCTCTTCTCTTTCTCTCTAATCTCTCAAGGTAACATGGAATGTGGAATGAATTATTGCTCTTATAAAATAGGCCAAGCTCTTTCTTATATACTAGAGGGGGACGTCCCTAGGAGTCCTACTCCGAAAGGGGCTGTTCACTCATGTGAGCCCTTGGGGGCAATCAAAAGGCAATGAAAATATCTTTTTCCTTCAAGAAATAGGAGTCCTTTTTGTTAGATTAATTATCATCCAAAATAAACCTAGTGATAAAAAAAATAAGAGGCTCCTAATGGATTAGGACTCTATGATGTCTATGTAGAGCCTACATGAGATGTCCACATTATCCTATTTTTGGTTTCAACCTCCTTTTATTATTCCATTATCATGATTTAATTATGAAAATCATGTATTGGCATTTAATGATAGCTAACACATAAATTAGGAATCTTATTGATAAACCCAAAAATAAAATGTAAATCTAATTTACTCTTAATTTCAATATGGATCAGATATATATCCCTCGGATTAATGAATCATATTCATATATGTATATATTATTATGAATCAACATTCATATTAAATAATGTGAATCATATTCACAAATCCTAGATATAAATATCTATGATAATAACATTTATTGACCATGATATTGATATCATCAAGTACAAGTCCTAATCTAATTAGGAATTATGAGTAGTATTTGTTGATACTAGAAGATAATGTTGGGATAATCATAGTATTCGTGTATAGTTACTTGAAACTTGGTAACTATCCAAGTTCAGAGTTTGGACCACTTTTGGCGAAACAGATCACACACTAATTTAGCGCTTGAGATGAAACGTTTCACTATTTCTTGGAGCTCAATGAAAAAAAGTATACTCTCCATGAGGTCAACAAATTTTCAGAGTGATGATTTCAGCTTCCAACTCCATTTTTAATAATTGTCCAAAATCTTTTGGAGCTTAGAAATGAGCTTTAGAAGTGAGTTCAACTCCATTTCCATTTCCATTTCTATTTCCAACATTTGGATATTGATTGGAGTGGAAATTAGAATTGAATCTAACGAGATGAGACATAGCTCAATTAATTCTCATATCATTAAGCCAAGAAGTGGAGTCAATAAATTCCATATGGTTTCATGACTCCCTCTGAATGGAAGTGTCATGGTAGATGATCCATTAAGATAGGTTCAACCCAAAGTATTTCCAATACTCCATCATCTTTAATACTGTAAGACTTCGATATACCTGAAGTTCAACCCTTGCTTGAATGTCTCCTTCCAGGGCATATCATGAGATTTGTCAATCGATAATTGGGTGATAGTATTAATCATTTTCCAAAAACATATGTTAATATCTCGAATTCATGTCTTATTTCATAATAATAGGGCCATGCATGGAGTACTATTATCACCAAAATATCTCATCAATGAGCTTTGTCTCCGGATTAATCATGTATGAACATGTAAGATCTCTATTGAGAGATCATTGTGAAAACCCAGATTTTTAACCCCAAAACATGATTTAGTTGGTGATGAGCCTATTGGAAAATTTATGAAAAATTAAATTTCTATCCGACTAAGGCATATAATATCTTGTTGAATGTGTATCATCGTTAGCATTCCAACACATAAACAATTTTGCAATTCGAACATCGAATGAGTTAGATATGATAATTTTAGTGAGGAGATCAAGTTTGAAATGCTGGTACACAAATCACTGGGGTCCATGCAAGGGATATGCGAAATCTGATTGGAGGCAAATAAAAGCAACTTTTGGGCTGCTTAGTAGCAACCTTTAAACTTCACCACCCAAGCTTGTCGGAGCTCGACCAGAGTATCACTGGAGTTGGTGAATTGCCACCATTTTTGAAAAAAAGTTCACTTATCATCGTCTTTGTAAATCGACCAATAGAAATGTAAGATTCCCTCTCCCACTTCATCGTTTTGGTAATTTTATTTATGGGTCAACCATAACCATGAGTTTTTGTAGGATAGAGATAGCTATGATCATGATGACATACATGAATACATATATAACATGGGTTTGCACATGGTATACTTTGTGTGAGGTACGATCCCCTTTGAAGGATATGGGAGGATCCTTATGCGATCGGGAGCGACTAGTCGAACTAGTTGCTCAGGACAACATAATTTAAAAATTTTCAAATGATGAAACCACATGATCCAACAACACTTCTCGGATAATTTCATCTAAACCACAAACAAGTATTAGGGTTACCTCTTGAAGCATGGTTGTGATCAAGTCTCTAAACGAAGAGACCTCCTATCTCAAGTCTGATCAAACGGAGGAGACGCTTGTGAGTGCGTTGATGAGATGCGTGCTCCTCGTAATCCATGTTGATGATCCAAATGACAAATCTCCTAATCTCGTCACACGAGATACTACGTCTGCTTCACGAGTGAGGCACATCGAAGGAGACGGAGATCCACGAGCAAATAATCTGGCAGCGTAACAACGATGTTGCGACGATGGCGACTCTCTATAGGGCACCATGGTGAACGGCCACAATGAGAGAGAGGGAGAGAGACTTGGAGTATAGAGAGAGAGAGGGAGAGAGCAATTATTTTGTTTGATGTAACTTGAAGAGCAAGGGGTGCCTCTTCTTATATAGTATTTTGGGATCCATGGATCTTAATTCATGGACAACACAAAACCAATGGATGAGAACATTGCAATCATTCCATCGAAAATTTGTGAATCACATACATAACCTAAAATAAAATGTAAAATATATTTTCAATTAATTATTCAATGTGAATCCAATTCACGTCAATAATTAATCAACAAATATAAATCACAATAGGTTCTCTAATATATTAGAAATCACATTTATAATATATATGACTAATATGGATAATTCTATCCATATTATTCATATATATGTATTTAAATCATATTTAGTCATCTTGGATCTCTATTCTCTTGTGCCCAAATAATATGGATCACATTCACATTATTCATATCTTTGATAATTGAATCACATTTAATTGTCTTAAGAATCAAATTCATATTATTTATGATAATTAAATCACATTTAATTATCAATTTCCTCAATGCTTGGATACATATATCAATAATGAAATTATCATAAACTCTTTTAAGGATAATGCACTTTCTCCACAGATACTTGGAGATAAGGATAGGGCGATTGTATTGTTCCACGTATAGTGACATGGATATTGAGATCACATCTCAAATCTAGATTTTACGGATCTCTAATAGATGCTTGATTAATTCAAGACCGCAAATATGCTATTCTTATTACATTAAAATCACCGTTCTGATCAATATCTAACAATTGGACTAAGATCATATTACTTCTCCATGAGAGGCGTCACTAAAATTCAGACTTGTTTCATCCCTACCTCGGATGGAAGCATCATGGTTATACAATCGCTTATGATCACATCACCCTCAGGTATTCCTAATACCTGTACATCCTGCATACTGGAAGACCAAGATTAAACCCTAAGTTTTAGATCTATTTTACATTATCTACTTCAGGGATTTATCATTAAGTTTCTCATTTGACTATTGGGAGTTGGTATCGATCATATACTTTCTAAAATAATATATCATAACAAGGTGTTGATCATATACTTTCCAAAAATATATATCAAATCTTACAAATTAAGTCTGCTTCCAAAGGGAGACCACCGTGCACAGAATTTGATTCTTCCCAATATCTCATGAGTGAGCTCATGTCTTCCACTTCAGTAAATTAACCTGTACGATCCCTTTGAGAGAGCGTATTACTCAAATGCCCGTGCATGTACACCAGCGTGACGGTGTATAGACCTTGGTTAGGTCATACACCCATTGGTCTGCCAAATATACATACTCAGACATATAAGATCACATCTGTCTCCAAGCAGAGGATGCAAGCCTATATCGTGACAACATACGACATTGGTATTTGGTTATCTCGATCTTGTTAAGTCAACTCTTTGACCTAACTTATCTAACACCTCCGAATCTCTATTCCTATGCAGAGGACCTGCATCAAGAGGTCGGTTAGATATCAACCTTTGGATAAAGGATTTCCATCTCCTTCTCAGGCTAGATATCATCTCTTAATAATCATTTGACGGTACCTGATGAGTCCTCAATCTAACTCGTTATATATTCATCCAAGCACCAGCCTTTATGATTAAATAATTGAATTAATAGTTGTATGATCATTAAGATGGCCATGGTAGATAACCCTAATTGTACTAAGGGACCTAGTATGCAAATTAGTTATTCTTTATTTCAGACCAGGGAATATTATTTGCAATAGCCTTTATTGCATAATGGCTCATCGTGGGCTCGCATGTCCAACAATCTCCCACTAGCCCAAAGAGCCATTAATGGGCTAATCTTTATACTCACACTCATGTGACAATCATAGGCTATTTAGAAAATAGATAGGTAAGCTGATCAGTCATTCTATTCTCGAGAGACTATGCCAAGTCCTTTTACGAGACTTGCATATCTCCCAGTATGAGTGCTCGCATCCAATGCAATTGTTGCATCTTATGCAACCAATACTCAATATTGTCAGTTATAGTGTCCTTGACACTACAGCTCAATAATCATTATAACTAGTATGTAATTTCTATTATCCTTATCAGAATTCCCTTATTCCTGGAGATCTCTATCTCCTAAGGTATCCGCGGTTATGATATTTTAGATCACTATATATAAAGTCTTAAGTTCTTTAAGATAAGACTTTGAGATCACTATCCCAAAAAGTCTTGTCCTCTTAGAAGATATTATTATTACTGTGAAATAGTGTTTTATTTCCATAGTAGGATTAGCAACAGTTTACTACTCCCATTGCATGGCAGACATTTCGCTTTTATAAACATCTAACATATACCCACCTTTTCATAACTGATGCACAAGGGAAAGTAGTTTTATTATTCATTTCCTCAACTCTTCGAGGTGCTATCCCTTTAGATAGGTCAGTACCATATCTTAAGGGAAAGAAGACTTTCTTGGAATTTTATAGAAAATAGAACATATCCAATGTGTACCACTAATGTGACGGTCCCAATACCCTCTTTTCTTTACTTCTAAACAATTTCAGAACTTAGATCTAAGAGGTATCCTTGAGATCATATGTCAAGGTACGGATTAGTGAGATCATAAAATACTTATTATTATCCCTATATCATTCTAAATGATTAAAATATCATCTACATTTAGCACGATGAACACAATGGCACTCCCACAAAGCTTCACATGGTTCATCAAGATTCTATCTGAAATCATAACATTTATAATTTCACCAAATCTAATGTTCCAACTACAAGAAGCTTATTTGAGTCCATAGATGGAGTTTCTTAGCTTGTACACCTTGCTTTCCTCAACTATGAAGCCTTGGGAGGTATTCATAGAGTAAGGCAATCTTGACTCACATCTTGAAGACATCATAGTCAAGTTGTGTAACTATAGTTAGCAATATTCTAATGGGTTTAAGCATGGTCACTGAAGAGCAAGTCTCATCGCAAGTGATATCTTCTCTTCGGTGTGCATCTTTAAGATAGGAGTCATGCTTTGAAGGCCCCAACCTTCTCATCAGGTTCCCCCTTTCTCTTGAAGATCCATTTACACCTTAACGAGTCTTACTCATATAGGTGGATCCTCGAAGGTCCATACACAACACTTGTATATGGATTCTACTTTAGACTTTATTGCTAACATCTATCTTTCCATGTCATGATCTTTAGAAGCTTCATCACACGAATTAAGATCATTGTCAGGTTTAACTGGAACATGGAATCTATCCTCAAACTCATTTGAAGAGGTATGAGTGTTTCATCTTTAATTGTCCTTTTAGTTTTTCATTTTAGGAGCCTCATTATCTTCCCAAAATTAAATGAGTTCCTTCACTTCATTTTCACCTTGATTCTCAAGAGAGTCATCCTCTAAGAATCATATCCTTGGAGATGAGATCTTTTAAGAATCTCAAAGTCATAAAGTAGGTATCCAATACCATCCTTTTTCTAATGAATTAGCACTATATGGTGCTAGATTCCAGCCTAGATGCATCCATGACATGGTCATGGACCAAGCAATCCTAAATCCTCAAGTGTCCAACACTAGGGTAGGTTCCAAACCTTAGCTTATGAAGATGTTCTGGTTTAGATATGCATGAAATCTTATTAAGGATATATATTGTATTCATTACTACAATACACACCTGGAAACTAAGAGGTAATTATTCTAAGATTCATCATTGATCAAAATATGTCACAAATGATTCAATTGTATCTCACTATAACTCTCTTGAGTTTAGGTGTATCATGAGGAGTGACATCGGAATGACATTCCTATCTCCATAAGGTATTCCTTGAATTCATCTAACAAGTACAAGATACCTTGATCAGATCTTCCTTCAAAATTTGGTTTTAAACCAAAATTATGAAATCTTTGAACATTTCAAAGGTTTCTAGGGTGAAGGTAAGAAATCTCATATCACAAATAATCGTCGAATGATATCACATATCATCAATGTTTATTATGATACATATGGTCCTCATACATCAATATGTATGAGACCTTAAATACCTTGGCATATAGCACTATTCCCAGAGAGTGGTGAATTTGACATTTTCTAATTTGAATACAATATTCAAAAGTACGTAAGATTTGATATTTTATGCATTCTAAAGGTTCATCTCTTAGTAGTCTATTGATCTCATCAATAGGCATATGTCTAAGTCTAGATGCCAGATCATTGTCAAGTGATCTCCATCTCCCTATTGATCTTTTAAGGTTAAATTTTCAATATTAGAAATTTTAATGAACCATTCATTAATTTAGTAATTCAGTATAGTCCTCCAGATATTATATTACTATATGAAATATTAACATCATAACTCTTCATGATAGGTCTATTCTAGAATTCATGTTTATTCCCAATATTTAGACGTAAACAATGAGTGTATTCTAGTATATAGGTCATAGAGACATTCTCTAAGACTAGGGGCTCACCCACTGAAAATATGAAGTCTATCTATCCAGTAGAGGTTGTTGCAACAATTGCATTAATATCCATGTAGATAACTATTAAACCTTAATATCAAATTTTCTAGTATTCTAAAATCATATGCAACCAATTGCAAATGTTATTATAAGAATGAGATAGAATTATTAGACTTTGATCTTATAAAAATAAGAAATTCAATATCAATGATTATATCCGGATTATTCTGATGCACTATCCTACTCCTTCTCTATGTATTTTAGATATTCTAGATGGTCACACTATTAGTACATCAGCTTATTGTAGTATTGGCATTCATCTAACTCTTTGGATGTCATATGTATGGAAACCATAGAAGTATAGTCAACTTTTTGACTTTCCTTCTAACTTTGATCTGACCCATGCTTTCACTGTGTTCCTTTCATCTATAAACATTATGTTGATGTCAAAAGACGTCAATATAAGAGTATTTCAACATTTATGCATGCTTCATTCAATTCATACAATATGAATATTATGGATCTTCATGAATGACTTGAGTATATATAGTATAATGATGACACTCATCATACCTACATACATCTTAACTCTTAAAGACTTTGGTTCAGGTAGGTACTCTAACATCTTGAATACATCATTTCTTATAGAGGCACCATTATGCATGATGCAGTGAACCATATCATTCATGATTAAATGCCGAGAGCACAAATATATGCTAGAATATCTTCTTAGATTTTTATAATGATTAATTGATTTGCAATCAACATTGACATGTCACTTCCAAAGTACGTTTGATGAGAAATGAAGATTATAGAGACAAACAAATCCTAGGGTTGTAGTCCTATTGTCTATTTAATTATCATTCATCACTATTATGAGGAAAACTTACACATTGCAACCACATAAATTATGTGACCAACTGCAATTACAACATCTTGATCATGGATCCATTCCATGATATTTTACTGGTTATCATTGAGTATAGTATTTAGTGGGTTCAATGAAGATTATCTGAAATAAGATATTTGCATAAATATATATAAATATATATATATATTACTTTGATTTAGGAATTTTATATCAAAGTCGTATTGCCTTATCAACATTGAAAGTGCATTCCCTTAATCACTTTCAATGTAAGATATATACATACCATTATATCTCAAGCTAGATATGGGATCTCCTTTATTATCTTTGTTACATTCCAATAATATGAGAACCTGTAACTCGGACAAAAAGAAACAGGAACACATTCCGCTTTGCAAGTCCAACTTGCATTCCCAATTCGATCTTTAACACCAGGGCCTACCACCCCTAAGGTGATGTTGGTCCATCGTTAATTGAACCAACCGTCAACAGGCTTAAAGCTCGCTATACACAATCCAATATCGTCCCAATAATATGAGAATACGATTTTTGGGTCACTACGTATACGACCTTATACTTCTGAGAAGCAAAGAGCCCGATCTAGATGTGCTTGTATGCGGGAACTGTCACTTCGGACAAGAGTCTCCTACATACAATCCCTGGTGACGGAACTCTTCACCTTGACAGGAGAACGTAGATGTCACTTATGTGATCATCCATATCATGTTCAAATTCTAATTAATTATTATGAATCATATTCACATAATTAATTCTTCCAAGGGAAATACTACTCTATTCATAATAAAGAGTTTAATTTTTAAATTTATCTAATTAATTTAATCATATTAAATCAATTATCAATCCAATCAATCAACCAATAAAAAATTTTTAATTGTTACTTAAAGGATGGTAAACTCTCAAAAATACGTATTTTTTGAATTTTAATAATCAGAAAAATAAATCATGTTTGCTTCAAAAATTATCCCTTCCTTACCCGTTGTCATAGTCAGTTCCAACGGGAGTGTGACAGAGCGCTCATGGAGAAATCTACTACCCCAACGCTCCCCGACAATATACCATATCCGCTCCTAGAACATAATACAATTGATAATATCGTATTTAAACATTTTAAAAAGAATCGAGAAGACTCACAAAATAGGACTACGTGAATGAAATGAGCCCAAGTCTTAAGCACAAGCCCTAATGAGCCCAAGTCTTCCTAAGTTTATGGATCATATCCAAAAATTCCAACCTGAGGCTCTGATACCACTTGAAGGATATGGGAAGATCCTTAAGCACATCATGGAAGCGTGAGAATCACATCGAATGCGATGGAAGCGTGAGGATCGCATCGAATGCGATCGGGAGCGACTAGTCGAACTATTAGCTCGATCAGCGGAATTTAAAAATTTTCAAACGATGAAAGCAAATGATCCAAGAGTACTTTTTGTATCGTTTCATCTAAACCAAAAACAAATATTAGATTTACCTCTTGAAGCGTGGTTATTATCGAGTCTCTACACAAAGAGACCTGCTGTCTCAAGTCCGATCCAACGGAGTAGACGCTTGCAAGTACGTTGATGAGATGCATGCTCCTCACAATCCATGTTGATGATCCAAGCATCAAATTTCCTGATTTTATCACACGAGATCCAGCGTCTTCTTCACGAGCGAGGCGCACCAAAGGAGATGGAGATCTACGAGCAAACAATCTGGTAGCATAACGACGTTGATGCGATGACGGTGTCTCTCTCTAGGGCTCCATGGTGGACGACTACAATGAGAGAGAGGGAGAGAGAAATTATTTTGTTTGATGTAACTTGAAGAGCAATGGATGCCTCTTCTTATATAGTATTTTGGGATCCATGGATCTCAATCCATGGACAACATAAAATCAATGGATGATATCGATTTGTATTTCTTTTTATGGGCCTGATTTTGTTGTAAAAAGACAACAACAATTAATTTGATTAAATTAAATATTTATTGAATGATCAATATAAATTTATTTCAGATCAAATCAATTATCTTGAAGATAACTAGAAAGAGATAATTATCTACCAATCAAGGGGGGATGGCCACCCAATCCCATTGGGACTTGGTGACCGTCCACCACCTTTATAGATGGCAATCTTTTCTAATGAGATTACATTATCTGATTACAACATTATATCACAATAATATTTCTCAATTATCTTGAGAATATTACAATCATGCCATTGGAAATTTGTGAATTACATTCACAACCCAAAAAAATGTAAATTATATTTTCAATTAATTATTCAATGTGAATCCAGTTCACTTCAATAATTAATCAATAAATATAAATCACAATAGGCTCACTCTAATATATTAAAAATCATATTTATAATATATATGATTAATATGCATATTACTATCCGCATTATTCATATCCATGATAATTAAATCACATTTAATCATCTCAGATCTCTATTCTCTTTTGCTCAAATAATATGAATCACATCCACATTATTTACATCTTTGAAAACTAAATCACATTTAATTATCTTAGATAACTCTCCTTATAATATGAATCAGATTCATATTATTCATGATAATTAAATCACATTTAGTTATCAATTTTCTTAATGTTTTGATGCATATATCAATAATGAAATTATCCTGAACTCTTTCAAGGATAATGCACTTTCTTTGCGGATACATGGAGATAAGGACAGGGCGATTGTATTGTTCCACTTATACTAAACTCTTTTAAGGATAATGTGCTTTCTTCGTGGATACTAGGAGATAAGGACATGGCGATTGGATATTGAGATTACATCTCAAATCGAGATCTTGCGGACCTCTCATAGATGCTTTATTAATCAAAGCCACAAATCTAATCTTTTCATTACAACTAAATCACATTCAGATCAATGTCCAACATTTTGACTAAGATCAGATTACTTCTCTATGAGAGGAGTCACTAAAATCTTGACATGTTTCGTCACTCCCTCAGAATGGAAGCGACATGGTTATACAATCTTATAATCACATCACCCTCAGGTATTCCTAATAAATATACATCCTGCATATTGGAAGACCAAGATTAAACCCAAAGTTTTAGATCTATTTTACAATGTCTACGTCAGGGATTTATCGTTATGTTTCTCATTTGACTATTGAGGGTTGGTATTGATCATATACTTTCCAAAAGCATATATCAAACCTAAGTGCTGATTATATACCTTTCAAAAGCATATATCAAACCTTACAAATTCAGTCAAGCTTCCAATGCTAGACGACCGTGCATGAAATTTGGTTATTTCTAATATCTCATGAGTGAGCTCATGTCTTCCGATTCAGTAAATGAATCGGTATGATCCCTTTAAGAGATCGTATTACTCATATGTCCTTGCATGCACACCAGTGTGCCAGTGTATAGACCTTGGTTATGTCATCAACCTATTGGTCTGCCAAATTTACATACTCAAATATATAGTAACACATCTGTCTCCGGTCAGAGAATGCATGCTTATATCGTGACAGCATACGACATAGGTCTTTGGTTATCTTGATCTCGTTAAGTCAACTCTTTGACCTAACTTATCCAACACCTCCGAATCTCTATTCCTATGTAGAGGACATACATCAAGAGGTCGGTGAGATATCAAACTTTAGAGAAAAGATTGTCATCTCCTTCTCAGGCTGGAGATCATCTCTTAATAATCATTTGATGGTACAAGATGAGTCCTCAACGTAACTCTTAGATATTCATCCAAACACCAGCCTCTATGCTTCAATAATTGTATCAACAGTTGTATGATCATTAAGATGGACATGGTGCATAACCCTAATTGTACTAAAAGACCTATTATTCAAATTATTTATTCTTCATTTCAGATCAGGGAATTTGCAATAACATTTATTGTATAATGGCTCGTTGCGGGCTCGCATGTACAACAACCTTCCTTTTTGTTTGTGATTTTCTCATCATGCATGTGTCCCATGAATCTTGACGCTCTCTTGCTGGATAGGTTTTCCTCTTGATGTACATGTTCCAAAAGAAAAACAGATTCTAAATGATATGCCTGGTAATCCAAATGCATGCTTATTTTAAGGGTGAAAATAAAATGTATGTTGATGTATTTTTGATTACGTGGTAGGTGGAATAAATGCATGTTAGGGATGTAGAAGTAGCTACGAATGGCTCCATAAGAATGTATGTACATAATGATGTTCCATTCTTTTTTTGTTGCTGGTTTTCACATTATTTTACTGGACTTATATGCTCGGCTATCCATAAAGTCAAGGACTTTGAATTGTATTCTATTGACAATAGTTGATTTCCGTCACTCATGATCTTCACTTACGCCGTTATTGTTACTTCACTTGCATGGTTAAAGATATACGGCTTGACTAAAATGTTTGATATCATCATCATCAAATATTGACAAACATTTTCAACCTAGTATACTGTTTATATCCCTTGCGTGGGTACCAACAAAAAAATTTACTCCTAATGCTGCTGGAGAGATATCATATCTAATTATAAAAGGAAACGGTGTTTAACATCTTGTGTGAGAATTGCTTATTAAACTTCTTTCATTTTCTCCCCTAATGTCATTGGAATGAATACTATGTGTCTTTGCATCTTGTGGATATGGATTTTACGTTGAGGCACTTTAAATATTTTTGTAGAGTATGCATATCCTATTTCCATCTATATTAAAGTATTCGGCAATTGCTGATTCAAATTTTTACCTAAGATCCTAGAATCTTTCTAAATAATTTTCTCGACCTTGTAAGCATCGTTATTATCCCATGAACCTCCATAAACTTTCTAGCTCTTACTTTACAAATCTTGTGATTTGTTCCCACCTATTCAACCCAAAAACTAATCTGATTTTGTTAAAAATATGCATATCACCCTTCTTGTTTATAAAATTCAAATATACTCCTTCCCTCTTCTTCCATCACCCTACTCATCGCCTCCCCTTCATCTCCACCATCCATTCCTTCTCCTCATCTAAAACCGTTGATCCCGCATTTCCATCATAACCTTAGCTCTCTTTGGCGCTTTAAGCTTCGCCCGGAAGCAAGAAAGTGTGTCACTAAGCTCATCCATATCCCATTTCATTGTGCCATCACTTTTCATTCCCAATCAGGCCCTCCTCGCCTCGAAGAGGGACCCAAGCCGGCTGTGCTCGTCGTCCAATTTACCGCCAGCAACGTCCATGCTCGGTTTCTGCTTGGACGACGACTCCTTATCAACTCCATTCCCATTTTTCCTATGGAACCCTAATCCGTCGCTAGAGCTCCTTCAAAATGTGGATCCCTACGATCGAGCTCACAAAGGGCCCATGCCCTAAACAGTTCCACATGCTTACCACCGGCAATGAATATATTGGGGTGGGGTGGGGGGGGGGGTTCACTAAGGAACTCTCCTCTCTCAGGCCACGCCCATCTCTAGGGAAGAACTCGGTTATCAAGAACATGAGTCGCTACATTATCTCGGCCTCCACATGGGAGAGTCGTATCACCTGTGTGGAGGGCGCGATGAGGACCTCTAGGAACGATTTTTTGTCACTCCTGTCGTAGCATGTGGACGAGGCACTAGGGAAGTGCTGCACAGTGGACTCTCAGGGCAGAGGTGCAGCAACATGACCCGCATGTTCAGCCTTCAACCACATGTGGACGTTATTGGAGGGAAGAAGGGGAAGAGGAGAAGGAAGGAGATAGATGGAAGAAAATCCAACATTGATTTTGGTGTGGTATGATTAAGTCAAATTTGACCCAAGCAAATTGACTCAAGATAAGTCAAATTAACGGAATGGTTCGTGGTGTAAGAGAAGCAACTTTATGTGGTCAAGGGGATAATGACGATATTTATAGGGCCAAGAAGATAATTTAGAAAGACTATATGATTCGAGTGGTAAAAATCCCTTCTTGATTAACAGTCTATTCAAGATGGGGTTCATATGTGAACATTTGGGAAATTAGTTATTGCCTTTAAATTATGAGATGCGTATCAGCATTTTTTTCTTAAGAAAGAAAGGGCAAGATGTATGATTTATAACATGCGTCACTTACAGAAAAATAAAGGGGAATTAACATGCGTTATTGACAAACAGAAGAAGCATGGAGGACTCGTTTATTTCTGTGATGAATAACAAAGATTGGAAATGTAAAACATGTTATCCGTTGATCACGATATTAAGAAAAGGAGTGGTGCATTCATTAACTTTAGTTTTTGTAGAGCACATTGCTTTAGAGTACCTACCTGTATATACGCAAGTGGGATGCTATTGCTAATCACCTGTTATAATTCGAATACCACTTGGGTTTATTATGGAAGAACGTGGATTGTCAAGTTTATCTCTATTACCATTATATTCATTTATATTCATTCCAAATCTCTAAAGTTTGGAATGATTACTACAATTGCGGTAATAACATGTCAACTTTAACAGTAACGTACTAAATCAACCCCCTTTATATATGTATGGTGAGCCATCAATGAGAGCTGTGAGATCTTCAATGTGAGCATCTTACTTAAAAGGTATTTCATTCATCATCTTACTTAAAAGGTATTTCATTCATCCTTTTTTATTTTGAGTTTAAAATTTATTTAATAACATCAATTACTAGTTTAGGCTCATTTAAATTGGAATTTTTCATTAATAACTTTATTCATCAATTTCCAAATATGTTTCCAGTGACTTTAATTAATGCATATATTTGTAAATCTGGATGAGTTTTATGTAGAATTCGTATTTAGATTTGCAAATTCAACAATATGATTTTTTTACATTCTCATTCGATAGTTTTTAGTAAAAATAAGTATTTTCATTTTGTAAAATTTCTAACATCCTTTGTAGAATGAATTGCATGATTGTAATTTATTTTTTTGATTTTTATGAGTTGTGTCGTTCTGAGATATTGCAATACCAATTTTACACCATGTTTTTTTTGGAATATCAATTCAACCCTTGACTTCTTCCACAACAACCATTTATTGACCCCCGGGTCTGTTGCCGTGCATCCCCAACACAAACGAACATTAACTTTGGGGGCACAAGAGGAACTAAATTTAAAAAAGGTTGAAAGTCATCCCACTCCTCCCCCACTTTATCCGCCCCATCCTCCTCCTCCACCGCCAAACCACCTCCATCGCCTCCTCCTCCTCCTCCGCTCTAGCTTCCTCCATTGCCCCCTCAGCGTCCTTCCGCCGGCCCCTTTGCCTAGCCTCAACCTCCTCCTCCTCTACCCTAACCTCCTCCTCCTCCACCCCAGCCTCCTCCATCATCTCCACCTCCGCCCTCCTCCTCCTCCTCCTTCCTTCCCACCAACCTCGTACTCCTCCTCGCCTCCCTCAGCTACATTTTCCCCACTAGCCATGGCTCCTTTACGGAGGCAAACATCACTAGGCTCACCATCTCGTAGGGGTAGTGATGAATCTCAGATTCAACATGCTAAAATTGATCAATTATGGTCCGTTCCTCAAAATCTACATGCATGTAATCATTAATATATCATTATTAGCATTCATACATGTGTAAATAATATTCTCATTTCATCATGCATAATTGCATAAAATAATGAGCAAAAAATCCAAGTGTAAATTGAGCTGAAAAATTGCTAACTTCCTCTCTTTTTAATCAATTCATCTTAACTCCAATTAAACAAAAACTACCTCCATTATGTAGATATTATTAACAAGAATAAAGGAAAAATAAAAAATGCTAACTCAAATAAGTGACAAATAAGCCCAAAACCTTATTTCAATTAAGATGGAACAAAACATGCATATCTTCCTTATATAGTGTCTGATTTTGATCTACTCACTTTTAACATACTCCTTTTCAAATACCTTCGAAACAAGACCAATTTCGTAAAATTCGGAGCTCATATGTTTGGTTTTTGGGCCTTTTTTGTGCATTTTATCTTTTAGCAATTTTGACCTAAGATTTTATTTATATAATTAATCCATTTTATTTTATTTCTTTTTTTGTGTTCTTGATGAAAGTTTTATCAAGCAACATAAAAATCCAAATCCACATCAAGACTAAAATCAAAGAAACTGACTATATCCGAATGAACTTTGTGAGTATGTACAAAAACCTCTTAATTCATACTTTTATATTATTTCCCTATTTTTTATTTATTAAAAGTCCAAAAGAAATAGATTAATGTGCAATTTTTGTTTTGTATTTTAACGTATTTTTATAGATATTTTATCACCTTTTAAAATCACAAAAATTTACAAAACTCCAAAAAGCGGTTTTTCAAACACATGGAGAACTACAAAAAATAACACTTTATTTAGATGAACTCTTTTGCTCCATGTTTATTTAAAAGTTGTAGATATCATTGAGATGAACAACTTTTGTGAGGGAAATTTTTTGATCTGAGGTCTCCTTCTATTTCTTTTTTTATTTTCTTTCACTTTTATTTTTGAATTTTTTTGGGGTAACACGTGGCAGCCCCTGAGCGTGCCACATGGCACCCCCACTCCCTCTCTCCTCTCTCCTCCCCCTGGGTTACGTACCTAGCACATGACCGCCTCCTTCTCCATTGGCACGTGCCTCACACGTGTCGCCTTCTTCCCCTGCGTGCACGTACGTGGCGCATGCCTCTCCTCCTCCTCTAGGCATTCTCCCTCCGCCTCCATGCACACCCTTATAACCACCGCCGCCACCCTGTGTAATGGTCGCCCACTCCTCCTCTCTTGTAATAATTGATCCGCCCCTCCACCTCCGGCCGTTACGGCTACGCTCACGTAAGATGGTTCCCTCAACTCTCAATTAAAGCCTTGCCAATTCCCTCCTCATCGCTTATCCACCATTTTCCTCTCCAAAGCTCGAGCTCCTGCACCTTGGGAGGTGACAGCTCCAGGATTGTGCTAAGCAGCAAAGTGAAGAGGTTAGCATGATCCAATGAGCATCTACTCCTTGTTTGCGACAGATTCATCAGCCTCTCTAAGCTCCAGCACCGTCGGCTGTCGAGCGAAGATCAACCAAAGCTCATCGACCATCAGGCCACCTCCCCCAAGTGATATCCTCCGACCCGCTGTTTCTCTATCCATTCACATCATAGGGTAACGCCCCCACAAGATTATTCTTCGTCTCCCCAAATGATCTCCTTCTTCAATTTTACCCCAACTAGAACCCCATCTTCTGCGCCTCGTTAATCGATTCCACCTCCTCAATCTCCTTCTCCACTTCCCATCTCTCCTCTTAGATCCTCCTCATCTCCGGCCTTGCACAAGCCGGAGGTCAGCTCTACTCCCACGCCTCTGTAGTCGGAGCACCACTCCCCTTCCCTCGCTCTTTTTAGACTAATGTCTGTAGGTGAACGCTCGTGGGAGGTACTTAAGGAACAACGCACAACAGCCTTGCGATCAAGAACTCTCACAATCTGTAGGGAGGGAACCGAAGCTTCCAAGAGCTAACATGTGGAAGTTCGGTTATAAACTTTGAGCCACCGCCCGAGCTTGGTGCGCCCCTCGTGTCCTGCACATGACATGGGGCATTTTACACAGCGGTCCCTATCCTTTATGGTATCCACAAACAGGACCAGGTCACGTGCGTTGTACACGTGACTAGGGCATTTTGCAAAGGTGCTCGCAAAAGCTTCCAGCATTGCATCGATGCCCCCGCCAGCCGCTGACATCGACGTCACGTGTGAAGCACGTGACTTACAGTAAATTTATAGAGAGGCCTCTGCTTGTTTAGCTAATCACAAAAAGGCCCCGCACCAACTCAATCATGTGTTATGCACATCCCACCTGGGTAAATTGCAAAGAGGCCCCGGTGGGTTTTGTGCATTACAGATAGGTCCTCTAGGGACCAAATTGAAGGGAAAATATTTACTTTTACTGCATTTAAGTCATTGTAATTTCAATTTAGCATATCTTTTGCATTCGAACTCTGATTTTTATACATAATATATCGTTTTGAAGCTTATTTTATGCTCATTCATTTCATATAATTAGTGAACATATTAGATGTGCTTAGTGGTTACTCTTATTTAAGGATCTTGATCTATTGTGCAAGCTTCCAGTTGATGACTCTTTAACTATACTTGATGACATTCGAGCTACTTTTATAGGGCCTAAATCGAGGAGATTAATTAGCTTTATTTCCTTGAAAGTACTGATCATTCTTTGAGGATTGAATCTTGGGGAAATATATTCTTTATGAAAATTATCAATGATCTATTATGCAGGAGTTGATTGATTGATTTATCTTCTGCCATGCAGCCTGGATGTTATCTTGAAGAATATTTCTCAAATTTACTCTCCTTTGATCTATGATTAACATGGGGGTTTATCGATCATACTAATTGAGGATTCAATTCCTATAAAATCACAAATCTTGAGCTTGATTATTTTCTCTTTATTTTCTTCACATTTTCATCATCATATTTTGTCTTTATTTTCTAGCATAGAAATTAACCAAACATTTAATTAATTATTTAACTTAATTTAAAACGCACAACTAAAAATCATCGTTCCCTATGTTCGACCTTGGTAGACTTGTCAAGTATAAATTATCCACAATATTCAAAATTTGTGGTTTTTGATCGATTGAATTTTGTCTCCTATGCTACAGTTTTTTACATTAAAGAGGCAATTTCCAAGTTCATCAAATGGCACCGTTGCCGGGGAATCTTGAATTTTTAGGGTTTTATATTATTTTTTGTAATTAATTTTTGTGAAAATAAATTTTTTGTCATTTTTTCTTTTTAATTTTATTTTCTGCAGTTTATTTTGCATCTTTCTCTCACTTCTGATACTAACCACAATATTTTTGTGTGAGAGAGTTAGTTTAGTTTTTATTTTCTGCATCATTCATAGAGTCCCTCTCTTTGAACCCTAATAATTTGTAATAATTCGGACTGGACTTTTTTGTGGTGCGTCAGGTCTGTTTCAATCCCTTCCGTGTGGTTGGAACCTGACTTTAGTGATGTAGGAATTAGGCACATATATTCTAGCATATTTATTTTTGCGTGTGCTCGTAATTTTTAGGCCACACATTTTCACTAATTACATGCACTATAGATCGTTCTGTTTAGCCAAAAAGTTAAAATTCATCCTTCCCTCTCATAGAATTATCTGCCTAGGGCATTTTCCTTTTTGCATATCATTTAGTGTAAATTGAAATTTCTTTTATTGCATCTAGCATGAGGAACACGAGGAATCACTGTAAGTCCCCTTCTTAAGCATGCATCATTGATTTACGCTCGCATTAGCATTTTTGATTCTCCCTCCTCAGTTTTTACAACTTAGGAATTAAAGGAATTGGGATTTCTCGTTAGGCATGATATTTTTGTTCTCAAAAAAGACTTAAGTTATAACCCTAATCTAAAATTAGGACTGCTAATCAAGACGACTGTAAATAAAATTGACATAAAATTAACTCTTGTGTCTGGTGGAGAGAAACACACTCATTGTTTGTAAGGACCAGATCACACACTTAGGGTAGAGCCAAAACTAAAAAAATTTCATTCAGACTATTATTTTTAGAATCAACTATCTACTTCTTAGTGAGGGAACACGGGTACCTGTTTTACGGTCCGTTACTTCCCTTAGAAGAGTGGGTGGTTTAGATGACACCGTGCAAGGCTCCGTCCTCAAGTAATGAGTAGCCATATTTCTTCGGTCCATACTTACACCTATATTGGCTTAAAGTAGATGCAGCTAGTTGTATGGACTCGAGACAGTCTTTGTGAAAGATTTCGACACCTAACAACTCCTCTTAATTTTCAAGATTTTTTGATCACTTAAAATAAAAATCGAAAAGATAAGCGTCCGAGCTCTAACGTGCCTTCACAATGTTTGAGTGGGTTAATTGATGAGTTTGAATCGTGTTACTTTTGTGGAGTCTTCTGTACATTTGTACGTATCGTGGATTCTTCCTCCTAATTATTTCTTTGTGATCCAAACCGCTCTTTTCTTCTGAGATGGATTCTTCTAGAGTTCTTCGTTCGGACATTGCGAATAAATCCCCAAGCTCCTCAAGTAACTCATATCATCGATTCTAAGAAGACCCTCTTCTCGTAACCCCATGGTATGGGGACGACCGTTTTCTCCAAACCAAGGCTCACCCTTCATAAATAGGGATTAGTCAACACCGGACTAACCCTCCCTCCTACTCCCTTCCTTCCAACGAAACTTTTATCTTTGATAGAACCCTTAAATATTCCAAGCATGAGCCTAACTTAGATTATGTCCATCTGAAGGTGAGTACGAAGTCAAGATGCCTACGAAGAAGGATGAGAATGATAATGATTCTATTCAAGCACTTTTGGCTAGAATAACTGCTGCCGAACAACATAATTATCTCCTTAGAGCACAGATGGTAGAACTATAATGCGGTGAAGTTGTTATGAAAGATACAAATATCCCTGAATTAGATTAAGATTATAATTTGTTGAGGTCGGTACCTCCCGAGGATGTGTTCGAGCACAAGCCGCATTTCCTCACATTATTTCTATGTTTGGAGGGAATAATCATGAAGAACCATATACCTTCCTCCATGACTTCGAGCTAGTCTACGACAACCTGTTTTACCCTACGGTTAGTTAAGACTACATAAGGCTGAGAGCTGTCCCCTTCTCCTTAGCTGATAAGTTGTCTTACTAGAAGAAAAACCTAGGGAAAGTAGTCATCACATGGGCCACCTTCAAGACATTGTTCTTAAAGAGATTCTACCTAATAAGCAAAATTAATCAGATGTAGATCAAGTTCACAAGCTTTACCCAACACCCAAGCGAGACATTCCATGAAACCTAGGAACGCTTCACAGACCTAATCCTGAAATGCTCAGGATACAGGGTAAGCAAAATGATGCTGGTCCAAAGTCTTGTTAGTAGACTGAACCTTGAGACCCAAGGGTTAGTGAGTGCATCCTACGGAGGAAGCTGCTTGGTACGCCACGAGGACACCGTATACAAAGTGTTCGAGAGACAAGAAGAATCCAACCATGTACAAACCACCCCGGGGCTTACATAGCCGACTCTAAGAAGATGGTGAATAATCCGTCAACCGATCAGAACACTGACATTGGAATAATAGATGATAAGCTAACCATGGTCGAACAGATTCATAAGAAGGTAGACGAACTCCATAAATCATCCGATATGGAATAATTGGCTAAATTGCCTAAGTAAACGGAGGAACTGGCTGACAAGGTATCTAAGATTCAGATACTTGCCCTGACATCACCCCATGCCTACATACACCAAATCCACTACATTCATGGGAAAGGGGTAGGTCAATAGAGCCATTGGGGTGGAGATCAAGTTTTCCAATTAAATTGAAGAAACCTCCGCTCAAACTATTTACGAGGAACCTCATAGTCATGGAGAAAAACATAGTCTGGTATAACATGGATCCTGTCAACCGATTGGATCTAAACTCTACTCCAAACCCTCGTCCACCACAATCTCGACCCATCTACCAGCCTTAGCAGCAACAACAGTGTCAGTCGTACCGTCCGAGTCATCAGAACCCGCAACCTCAATAGCAGCAATATCAGCGCCACGGCCAACAGGGCCAATTCAGACAATATCATCAATCTCAGGCGAAGCAGGTTCAATGGTCTTCCTCTTCTTCTATCTCTCCCTAACTTCATGATATGAGAGTCGACATCAATCGACTCTCTCGATGGAGAGATGAATTGACTGCACACTAAACTATGATTCCAGCTTAAGTCCATGCTAATCCGAACAGTCTTGGATAGAATCATGTATTCGAATCTGAATATTCTTTACCTGAATACAATATTTTTTTGCATGATGATACATATATCTCTTAGGAACTGAAAGATAGTAACCATGTTTGATCGAGCGAAAGAACACAATGACAAAGGCCCAGTGTCTACTAATTCACACAATCCTAGGGAATAAGAGGAAGAGAGGCACAAGAAGGATAAAGAAGAAGTCTCACCCACACCACCTTTCGAGCATTGCACCACTGAGGACCCCGGAGAGTCAGAATTTGAGTATGAAAAAGAAGCATCACCAAGACATCCGCATTAGTCGTTTGCCAATTTCCTTATTTTTGGTTCTGTCAATCTGAGTCCTGTAAATGCATTTAATCCCTCCCTCATTTAATAAAAAGTGATGTTTTTTATTACCATGAGTCAATACCTTTCTGTTGTGATCTTACGGCTAGAAATAAGAAAAACAAAAAAAAACCAAAAAAATGATGAAGAGATGGCCTGCAACTATAAAGAAAACATCAAGGTCACTTTGTCCTTAAACGAGATGATAGAATGTGACCTCGCTTTTAGAAAATACCTTAAGGTGAGATGTACACCAACAAGGATGAGTAAAAAGAACCCTAGCGAACAAAGAAGCGGATACTCTCTATTGCCACATCTCGCATGATAAAAAATGAGCTACCAAGGAAGAAAAGAGACAGGGGTGCTCACTTTTTAACAAGTAAGATCAACGAAATCAAGTTTTCCCGAACATTATTCGATCTTGGCTCCTCCATTAATCTCATGACCATAACTCTATATGAGCATCTAAATCTAGGTCCTCATAAGAAGTCTAGAGCCATACTTCAATTCGCAGATTCACAAACTAAGAGACATAAGGGAAAGATTAGAAATGTTGTCATCAACATAGAGGGACAAAATTGTACAGTAGATTTCACAATACTTGACATGGATGTCCCTAGAAATTGGAAAGATTCTCAAATGATATTAGGGGACCCTTCCTTAGGACCACAAGAGCTCTATTTGATTACTTATCCAGTTTGGAGAAATTGAACTTGAAATGAAGCAAACTAGTTTTCAGTGACCTGACATCGAATCTAGCACCGAGTTTGAAAATTCAGAACCTGAGGCAGAAATTACAGAAACAATAGTTGGGCCATGGAGACAAAAAACGACAGCAATGATATAATCACTCTTATCTGGAGAGGACCTTATTGATGGATTACTCTACCAGCTCATGCATGCATCTACCTAATCTCTTGGAGACTTAGAGGTCCCGCTTGACCTGTCAGTCCAGTCTCTTTTTGGTCAATCCCAGAGTGAGGTAAACATATCGGACATGACGTTTGCCAAATGACATTGTATCTTTAGCGATTCTATCTCAGAAACAATTAAGTTGGAGGCTGATAATTTTACACAGAAATCATCCACATCACAGCCAGAATCAGCAATGATAGAGCCAAATTTTGTGAATGATACAGACTTACCAGAGCTCAAACCATTTTCCCCAACTCTTAAGTATGACTTCCTCGCGGGAAATAAAGGACAATTTTCGGTTATCATTGATGAATATGCATTTCATCATCTTTATTCATTTATTTTATCTTAAAATCCCTTATAAAACACCTGTCTATAATACTAACTTCATATTCTTACTAACTTGCATTTGTGTGTAAATATTGCACATTTATTACTATTTAAACCTAAAATATATAAATAAATAAAAAAATAAAAAAAATAAAAAAATAAGAAGAAGACTGTATGTATATATATATATAATTGATACAAGCTGACCCGAACACCGAGAGAAGGCCAAGACTAGACCTGATCTACCAGGAATAAAGTAGGGAGAGATACAGTCCTTAATCAAAAAATATAAAAAATGCGATGTGTATATTTGTATACTTACACTATTTTAGTTCTACATAAATTGGCCACAAATTAAATAATTTCCAAAACAAAAGTTGTAAATAAAAATGTTCCTAATTAATAAAAATGTTTGCAAAATAAAATCATGTACAAAATAAAAACAAACATTCTTGGAAAAAGCCGCTAAGCGATAATTGAAAGACCAATTTCGGCTCCATATGAACTTAAATTGAACCAAACTCACTTTCATTGTATTTTAATATAAATTATATTTAAAATAAATGTGATTTCATAACTTTTGGAGTGGGTTGAAAAATCGATTTTCTGGGGTGGTTTGTGCAATTTTACCAATTTTTATTAATTATTTTATTTTGTTTTTTTATTTTTTATTTTGTTTTATTTTTTGTACATATTTTAATAATTGTAAATATTTTTACTATAATTTAAAATAAATAAAACAATTTAATAAAAAAATTAACATAAAATTATTTTCTTATTTTTACCTGTGTATAATGTGCATTATGTATATAAGTTATGTATAAAATTAGCCTCTTTATATAATAATCACAAAAATTTATTATCTAACATTAATTGATTTATTTATTATTCATTTACTTGATTCGAAAACATACCATGTATATATGATTTGATTTTATGCCTTAAATAACCACCATTTAGGTGGCTAATTAATTTTTGAAAAAATAATTATTTTATTTAATTACAAATTTCATTTTTGATTAATTAATGAATTAATTTAATTAGCCACTAAACACATTCCTCATTTGTAATTATTTCCTTTTTGATTTTTTCTCCTTTTTATTGAGCTCCTCCTCCCTCATTTCCTCTTCATGAATCTTTTGGAGAGGAGCCTAGTTTATTCAAGAATCATCTTGTAGAAGAAGGGCGCACAGCCTCCGAGCCGTCCCGTGACAGCGAGGAGATGCTCGTCGAGGTGATTGCGACATTCATCCGCTCCTAAGGTGAGATCTATTGTTTATCTTACTTTTCATCTAGGCTAATCTTAGTTTAATTTTTCGCCTTTAATTTCATCGTCAATTTTTTATCTAGATCTTAGAATTCATCACGATTTTGATCCACCTTCGATTCCGATCTGTCATCTCATTTTCTCAATCTCTCCATGTTTACGTTCTTTCGCCCACGATCTCTCAGCTCTGACAACACACGTTGGTCGGAGACTCGGATTCAATTCTTCCATTTCACCGGATCCCCATTCACATCTTTTCAAATTTTTTTATTATTTAAATATGCAAAGATGATGCATTATACTTAAGTCCTCTTCTATTTCAAAAAAACAATAAAACAAAAAATATATAGTCTCTCTTTCTAGCATTTGTTTTGTAGGAATTTACAAATAAATAAATATAAAAAATATATAAAATATATCTCTGCAATTTTTGTTTTCAAAAAAAAGGTTTTT
Organism: Ottelia alismoides; assembly: GCA_037367405.1. Lineage (NCBI taxonomy): Eukaryota > Viridiplantae > Streptophyta > Magnoliopsida > Alismatales > Hydrocharitaceae > Ottelia > Ottelia alismoides. Next base: position 758,743 of record JAZKJV010008889.1, on the reverse strand, counting down.
TTCCTGATCCTGTTTACAAAAAATATAATTTTTTTTTCTTTTCATTCCTATTTCTGTCGATAAATAAATAAAAAAAAGTCGTGGTAGGTCGCCATGCCCAACCGTCGCTCATTGCCGTCCACGCCTCTGAACGCCACAAGGCTGCACGAGCGCCGACTGCCATCGCAGACCTTCCTGGCCGCACCCGGTGCCTGCCATCCCCACTGGTCTTCCTCAGCCACTGCTCCTGCCCAGCTCTGCCGAGCCATCCGCCTCCATCAGTAATGCTTGGGGCGGAGCTGCTCTGACGCCAGCCGCTAATCCCTCCGACTAGGTAGACCCTTCATCGATTACCAACGTCGTGCGAACCCGCTCCACCCACATTGGTCATCCTCCGCACGAGCCAGCTCCTGGAGACCCACCGTCCGTCCGCCGACCTCCTTCTCCAGCCTCCAGGGCTCCTTCCCGTCGCTCCTCCGCTAATGCCTCTCCCTCCTCCGATTGCGGCTTGAGAGAGATAAGGGAGAGGTGGTGGCGGCCCCCCTTTTTGGCTTGGGGAGGAAGGAAGAGAGGGGACAACCCCCTTTCCCTCTTTTGTGAAGAACATCAATGAACAGAACCCTAGGTGTGGGGGGGGGGTGGGGCAGGAAGAAATTTAATAAAAATCTGGGCAAATTACATCTATCAACCCGGGAGATTATAAATATTAGAAAGACGCCCCCGCCAGCAGCCTGTCTCATGCATATCACGCATTTATCTGGTAAATTGCAAAATCTTCCCTATTGCTTATTATTGTTATATTTTCTGCAAGAATTTTAATCAAATTACATATAAACCCTTGTTATTCAGACTATTTATTGGCTTGTCTTTTAGATGAAATAAATGTCTTTATTGATCTGAAAATTCAAAAAAAAATTTGGGTAGACTCCTGCTGTGTGTCTTGTCATTGTATAAAATTTTTGTTACATTTTATTATTGTTTGCTATTATTTAAAAAATCCAAAAATAGCATATTTTCTCTTCTTGAATTCAAAAATTCATAAAAATTTGTACATTGCTCTAAAAATTCCAAAAAAGTTAGTTTAATTTTATTTTATTGTCTTTTAATTCCTATCTAATTACGTGCCTTAATTCTTATCAAAATCAAAAAAAATGAAAAATATCAAAAATCTTACAAAAATCACAGTAAATTCTACAAAAATCCGAAAATCGTGATTCTACTCCTTGTTTGTAGATATTTGTCTATATTTTAGAATAAAAATAATTCCCTAGAGTTTTGGGCACTTAAAACATATTTAAATTGCAAATTACTCCAGGCTATGTACTGTTTATTTTTTACCACTGATTGATTTTTATAAAATCAAAAAAAAACATTAGAACAACTTGGAAAAATTGCCGAAAATATTTTAAAAATTATAAAACCCAAAAATGTTTTTTTGTAATTTTTTGAGCATTTTTTGGATATTTTGAAAAATACAAAAAGATGTGGTGTGCATATTTCTTCCCTCGTGCATATTGTTCCTTATTTTCGAAAAAAATGCAAAAATCAAAATCATTAAAAATTTGAAAATAATAAAATAAAAAAGAGAAATAAAAAATAAAAAGATAAAAAGATAAAAATCTTGTAAAAAAAACCAAGAGAAGTGTACATTGAGATTCCTTTATTCTTTCATTGATTTATTTCATTTGATAGAATAACCCTCAGGAATCGTAGCCTATCTGAGTTCGATCCTATAGCTATACATGTTAATTAAATAACAAAAAAATTTCTTGGTATATTTTTCTGTAATTATTTGGGCTTGAGAAAAAATATTTTTTTGTTGCTGGATTTTTAGGTTTGCGACGACATTGTATTTATTTTCATATTTTGAGTTAAAAACCTGAAGATCTCATCCCATCAAAATGGTGTTATTGCCGGGGAGGCACGACGAGCGTAGTTAGGTCTTTCTTTTGACCTGCTATTCTTGGTTGTACATTTTGGTCTATATTTTTAGACATTTATTCATTGTTGATATTCATTTTATTTAATTTATTCATTTTTGCTCATATTTTCATATACTTGTGTCTCTTACATATTTTTTTATTTCTTCTTACTTGTGAGGGCCCGATGAGCGAGTGTGATTTTCTTAGGAGAGTCAGCACACCCGAGCGAAGCGGAGGCGACTTGGTTCTTCACCAAGCCGCAGGAGAGCGTGAGAAGAGGAGAAGAAGAAATTAGGAGACCGAAAAAGAATTCATAGAAATTTTCCTATATTTATTTTTATCGAAACATTTGTAAAAGGACACTACAGACTTTGTTGCGAGGTCTGTTTCGCCAAGTACCGGTGCACTTGGGGGACCCCACCGATTTTTATTTTATCGTTTTTTTTAATTTGTTTCGCACGGAATTCGTGAGCCAACTATTGATTTCTTTAATTAGTTTGCTTGAGCCAGGTAATTATTTAGGTCCAAAACCCTAAACAAGAATTTCTGTACATATAGAGTATAGCGTAATTTGGACTTAGTCAAATTAACCTATTCTTGCCTTCTAATAGAAGTTATTGTTAGGACGGTTCACGTGCATCATATAGGTTAGTTTTTTTCTTTATTTAAATTCTATGTGGATCATTTTGCATGTAAAGTGCTGGCGAAAATGTGTGCATCTCTATCCCCTACATGCATCATTATTTTTAGGGTTTTTATCACTTGTCCCCTCCGAGATCTTACAATTTCAGTTATGCCCCTATCTTTTTGGCAATATCAATTGTGCTCCTCACTTCTTTCTCCATTATCACTTGTGCCCTTCCATCAGATTGACCGTCAATGTGTTGACTTAACCATGCTTTTTTCAAACCTTGGTGCAGTTAAGAGGAGTATTGTTGTCCGGACTTATTCTTCATCTTCTTCCTCCTCCATTTGTTCTTCTTCTCTTCTCTTCATAGTTTATCTCTCTTAGTGACACCTTCATGCATTTATCGAATCTCTAAAATTTTTGCATTTTCACGGATATATCACTCATTACGGATCAAATGGTGAATTTTATTGAATTTTTTGATGAGTTTTTATGAATCAATTAGTCAAACATTTATCTTAATTTAACAAAAACTGAAAGTTGGAGATGGAGTGCACCCTTGCGATATCTTAGAGGGGCAAAATCAGATGCTTCAAGTTGCTACATCGCCGAGGCGGCACCGTCGATGACCAACATCTCCTACTGTGCTCACCTTTCATCAACAACCCATCTTCGAGATCTTCTCCTGCAGGCGGAGCTCCAGTGTAGGAGACCCATCGTGAACCTCCTTCTAAGGTGGAATTCATCACTCCTGTTTCCACCCCCATGCGTGCAACACCCCGAGCGGCGCAACCTTCAGGCGGCAACCCTCACACCGTACGGCTTCTCTCCCCAGCCCAGGCGATGGCGGGCCATGCGAGATCTCCCTCGGGGTGGGCTCTTCACCCAGTTCCAGGCGATGCACCCCTTCTCCATCGTGCGCCCAGGCAACGGTGCTCAAATCACGCGCCCACGCTGCGTAGCACAACACCGCCCAGATCACCTCCCACAGGCGTGATATCCAGCCTCCAACAGGGCCTCTTCCTCGCACGTGCTTCCTCCAGCCCCCTCCTTGGCGATGCTTGTTGATCGAGAAGAAGAATGACTGTTGGGGAGGAGGGGTCAGAGGTAGAGGGGAGAAGGGGGGGCATGTAGGAGCCGGGGCAGAGATGTGAGGGCTGGGGAGGAGCTCGGGCGGTGGGATGGGCTGAGGGCAGTCGGGAGGAGCCACTGAAGGAGCAGGGGGCTGGGAGAAGAAAGAGAAGGAGGAGGAAGAGGATGAGGGAGGAAGAAGAAGAAGAGATGGACATTTCAGTCCATTTCTTTCAATTAATTCCACTTGTGTCCATGGAGTTAACACCCGTTTGTATTAGGGATGGACGGAAACTAACTCGAGGGGCACAAGTGATAGAACGACAAGAAGTGTGGGGAACAATTGATATTACCAGAAAGATAGGGGCATAACTGAAATTGCAAGATCTTGAAGGGGTACAAGTGATAAAAAACCCTTATTTTTCATCGCACAATGGCATTTCTAATCTCCTTTTTTGTTGTTGCTCAAATAATTTAAAAAAGAAATTGGACAATCGGTATGCGATTTATTGAAAATACTCAAACCAAGTGATAACTGCCTAAAATCAGGACTGCTAAAGAAAACTCGACCCTAAAATAAACGTAATGAAAAATCATTATTTGGGGGAGAGTAACCCCTGCCTTATATGATTTATCTACAACGAGAGAGGGACCCACACACTGTGATAAACCATGCCCAAACTCTCTTCAGACTACTATCTTGTGATAGTTGTTCTCCAGTGAGGACTTCACCCAGTAGCTGGTAATCGGTCGGGATTTCCTTAGCAGAGTGGGAAGATTGGGTAGCGGTAAACGGTCCACACCCATACTGGTTGGAAAAACTAGTTATGAGTTTGGGACAGTCTCATGGGAGCATTGGGTTCCTAACAACTCGCTCTAAACTGCTATGATAGATTGTATTCTCACAAACTCTAAAAATTGACAAGATAATTGACCGAACGGCCTTCACGTTGCGTTGAGTTAGTGAAGAGGGGGTTTGTTTTGTGTTTGATTGCTTGTGTGCATACTAGATCCTTCTACGCATTTGCGCCTTTTTTCACATCTTTTGACTTGACCCTCTTGGTCTCCCGATCCCCATCTTCTATTACAGAGATGGCCAACTAGAGTGATTTTAATTCGATCTTCGCGGATCCCTCACACCCTCCAGTCGGTCCACCTCCCATTTTCCAGTAGGACTTCCCTCTTGTTTTTTTTTTGCATATTCGCCTAACCCATTATTTCAGGAATCAGACATTGATCTTCGCCCACCCTCGTTCCACTCACCCGACCCTGTGATTTTGGAGTTACCTTTCATGATGTCCACACATGAGACCCTGAACCAGATGATGAAGCATATGAATTCAAGGATTACCAATCTATTTAACATAAATACAATCCAGAATATTGCTCTACTCTTTGAGGATATGGATTCACTTGAGGATAATCATGAGAGCTTGCAATCACCGAAAATACAAAAAAAAGAGAAAATTTTAAAAATCCAAAAAGATTTCGGGAGACACATTGTTGATTCATTTTGTGAGGAGAGGGCACCCATGCCAAACAAATTTTCCACACAGTCATTCACTACATGTCCCACTCTTGTCCCCGAGGATTCCACTATATAGACTACTCTTGGCAATCCTCATATATATGCTGATTCCGATCTCCTCCCTTATATGGAGGTGGTCCAAAAATTAAAAATTGTTGATTGAACCTGAAGTGGTGGCTACCCTTCATGAGATCATTAAAGCCCTACTTCACAAGGACATGACCCATTTTCTGCTCCTCAACACAAGAAGAGAAAGCGGAGGAGAAAATCTGAGCGTCGTATCTTGACAATGGCCACTGCTTACGTCGTCTCTCACCATTCACATTCTAAGAAAGGGAACACTACCATACCTCTTGTGAGTTGCTCCATATCTGACTATTCTTGTGATAGCACTCTCCTTGATGGTGATACATCAATCAATATAATACCCTTCTCTATAGTTTAGTCTCTTTATCTTGGGCCTCTCAAGAACACCAGGATGATAGTTCAATTTGTTGAGGGATCTATCTAGAGGCCGAAGGGTATTCTAGAAAATGTTGTGATTCTTATTCAGGGCATGAATTTCACTTCTGATTTTGTCGTATTGCCTATGGAGACCACCGCCCCTATGGAGCATCGTCCAATCATCGTGGAACGGCCTTTCCTCGCCTCTGCGAGAGCCGTTATTGACTATGAATTAGGAGAGATTCGCTTCCGTTCTGATGTAGGGAGCGATGTGTTGATCACTACACCCATTACTGACCAGAAACCTGCATCCCATTAGAGCGTACCCGTGTTAGACAACCCTAAGGACTTTGACCTTGATGATAATATTAGAGATTCTTGTTGTATGTTGGATTATACTGAGACCCAAGAATTCCTCTTCAAGGAGGATAACTCAGAAAGCATTGACATTGGAGTTTCACCTCCTCGTATCTGGCGATGAATTGATGACATCCACATGATCTACACAATAGACACCTTGGAGCGGAAGGCATACTCTGAGACTAAACATGAGGAACATGATTCGACTATTTTGACTAATGAGTCTGTTCCTATTCACCTTGAATAAAATGAGACTGATAAGGCCAAATTTGATTTGATTTCTTTTATAAAGGAATTTGGACCTTTTGATGAAGATGTTGATCCAGCAGAGGCTTTCCAGGATGGAATTGATCTTACTTTTTTTTATAATGATTTTGAGCCTTTTTACTTTAATATTTGCGAGACTTCTCAGGTAGGACATAACCACACTACTTCCACTGATCGATTTGTGCCAGCGCACTCTGAGACTACTGAGGATACATTCTTGGTCAATCATGATCAGTTTATGTCTAATGATGACCCAATATCGACCTACACCTTGTCAGATCCATACCTCAGCAGTCCCTCTAGAAGGTTCGCTTTTGGCCTTCTTGATCTTTGTACATCCTTTCCTTTTGCATATCCTTTCGTTTCATTCTTTCTTCTCCCGTTTTATCATTCACCCTTTTTTCGTGTGTATATATGCTATACTTAGATGTGCTTTATCCTAAGTATAGGGGATGTGAATGAATTGTGTTGTTCATATTCATCCTATTCATCACTCCTGTTGTTGCCAATACTTAGGGATAATCTACCCTAAGTATGGGGGGGTGATGTTGTTCATATCATCTCTTTTGTGTTTTTATTCTTTTGTTCTCCCGCTTGTCCCCCAACTTGTTGATATTCTATACTTAGGGCTATTCTTCCCTATGTATTGGGGGGCAAGTTGAGCCGTTGAATCCGTACATTCTCTTCATCGGTTATTCCCATTTGTATAGTCTTCTATACTTTTGATTACTTGATCCTAAGTATAGGGGGGATCACTGACTTCTATTCTTTTCATCTTCTCTTCGATTCATCGTAGCATCAGTCTTTTCACTTTTCTATACTTAACATGAGTTATGTCTTCCTTTACCGCTCTCTGATCACTATGAGGACATAGTTCGAGCTAAGTTTAACGGGGTGTAGTATATATTGTATGTATACTTTAGACATAACTCGTACTTTTGATATAATTATTTTGGGGATATGTATATAAATTCGTAAAATTCACGTGTGTATAAAAACAAATAAAAAACAAAACAAAAAAAATATATAAAACCCTTGTATATACTTGTATATATTTTACTAACCATTTTTTATTTAAAAAAATCTTTTCACATGTGCATCATTTTTTTCTTTCCAAAAATCCATAAAAAGTTCAAAATGAGAAAACTATTTCAATAAAGTATAGCTCTCTTTTCGCATTGTACATATTTCTTGCATTTGCATGTGTATTTTTCAGGATAGTATTGACATTTAAACTATGTCTGGAATAAAATTGAAGAATGGAGCTTAGTTGGACCTTAATCTGCTTAATTTCAGAGGAACCTTATAAGAAATGGAGTTAAGACTTTTCAAATCCTAGTGACTTAATTCTTTGAGTCCATAAGACTATGTTCATATGTCTTCTTGATTAGTCTAAGTAGAATATTTAAGAGCACATGCATGATTCTTTCAAACCGTGGCTTATCTTGGACAAGCGCTCTATATGCCGCTCTTCATCGAGGAGGTAGTGAGGAGGCAGAATCATTTGGCTTGGGGTAGCATACGAGGATAGTACATCTAGGAGGAACCTCTCTTCCTCCTCTAGAGAGGGAAGTGCGTCTCAACCTGGTCTAACGATGTTGAGGTCTAACGACAGAATGCTGTGGGGTTGCAATAATGCTTCAAAAGAGGGATAGTCTACTAGCTCAAGAGGAAAAACTCCTTATGTACATGATGCACCTTGTATATATTTTCAAAAAAAGAGAGAAAAGATGTAGAATCTCTAAAAGTGGACATGCTTGATTGAAAAGTAAAATGCTTGTCGGAGTGTATATACAAGTGAAAAAAAATAAGATCTTCAAAGTCAAATTTTTGTCAGCTTGCAGCTGGATGACTTGGCAACACTGGTCATGCATCCAATGATTACCATCCATTCTTTTCTCCATCTCTTCTTGAGATGGTTGTACTTGAACTTAGAAGGGAATATCCCCACTCCTCGAGGAAAGAGTTGCTAAATCGGGGGACTAGAGTTACCTTGTTGAGGGAGGCTGTTTCTTTGCTACTTTTGAGATAGGGAGCTATATTTACGAGTAAAGATTCATAGTAGTTAAAATTTTTGTATGTAGACTTGTTCTGATCTGATTGCTGAGGAGACCTGAATAGGAGTCTTGTGGAACTTAGAGGCTGTTAGGTTTTAAATCCATTTCCCATTAAGGTTCTGCCACACTAATAATCCAAAGGTCTGATAGAGCTCCATACTACAATTTTATGAAGATAATTTTAATACTCAATATTTTCCTATTTTCTTTATTTTTCCTTTATTTTTCTTTTTATTCACTTATTTTTTTAAAATAAGTGTTTGCCAAGGGACTAGCAAAGGTAAAATATAGGGGGATTGATGAATCTGCATTTCATCATCTTTATTCATTTATTTTAGCTTAAAACACATGTATATAATACTAAATTCATATTCTTACTAACTTTCATTTGTTTGTAAATATTAAACATTTATTACTATTTTAACCAAAAATAATTAAATAAAGAAATAAAGGAAAAAATAAAATTAAAAAAAGAAGAGGAAGACTATATATATATTTAATAGATACAGGCTGACTCGAATCCCGAGAGAAGGTCAAGACTTGACCTGATCGACCAAGAATAAAGTAGGGGGAGATAGGGAGGGTCCTTAATCAAAAAATCCAAAAAAATGTGTTGTGTATATTTATATACGTACACTATTTTAGTTGTACATAAATTGACCAAAATTAAATTATTTCCAAAACAAAAGTTGTAAATAAAAATGTTTCCTAATTAATAAAAATGTTTGCAAAATAAAATCATGTACAGAATAAAAGCAACCACACTTGGAAAAGCAACTAAGTGGAAATTGAAAGACCAATTCCGGCCCCATATGGATCAAATTGAACCAAACTCACATCCATTGTATTCTAAATTAAATTATATTTGAAATGGATGTGATTTCATAATTTTTAGAGTTACAGTTGAAAAATCAGTTTTCTAGGGTATTTTGTGCAATTTTACCAATTTTATTATATTTATTATTTTATTTTTTGTACATATTTTAATAATTGTAAATATTGTTTACTGTAATTTAAAGTAAATATTTTTTTTAAAAAAAATTGTATAAAATTATTTCCTTATTTGTACATGTGTATAATGTGCATTATGTATATATAATTTGAATAAAATTTACCTCCTCATATAAAATCCACAAAAAATTATTATCAAACATTAATTAATTAAATTAATATTTTTTTAAATTTTGAATTATTTATTTATTATTCATTTATTTGATTTGAAAATATACCATGTATATATGATTTGATTTTATACCTTAAATAACCACCATTAAGGTGACTAATTAATTTTTTGAAATTAATTATTTTAATTGTTTTATTTAATTACGAATTTCATTTTAATTAATTAAATATTTTATTTATTTAATTAACCACAAAACACATTCCTTATTTGTAATTATTTCCTTTCTGATTTTTCTCCTTTTTATTAAGTTCATCTTCCCTCATTTCCTTTTGACCAATCTTTTGGAGAGGAGTCTAGTTTTTCCAAGAGCCATCTTGTAGAATAAGGGCGCCTAGCCTCCGAGCCATCCGGTGACAATGAGGCGACAGTCGTCAAGGCTATTGCGGCATTAGTCCGCTCATAAGGTGAGATCCATTTTTTCTCTTATTTTTCATCTAGGTTAATCTTAGTTTAATTTTTTGCCTTTAATTTAATCGTAATTTTTTTATCTAGATCTTAGAATTCATCACGGTTTAGATCCACCTTCAATTTCGATTTCTCATCGCATTTTCTCGATCTCTCCATGATCACATTCTTTCGCTCGCGATATCTCAACTCCGACCACGCACGGTGGTCGGAGACTCAGATTCGATTCTTCCATTTCGCCGAATCCCCATTCACATCTTTTTTCAAAATTTTTATTATTTAAATAAGTAGAGATTATGCATTGTACTAGAGTCCTCTTATATTTAAAAAAAATACAGTCTTTCTTTCTAACATTTATTTTGCAGGAATTTACAAAAAAAAATATATAAAATATAAAAAATATATATCTCTGCATTTTCTACTTCTGAAAAAATAAAGAAAAGTTTTTTTTATTTTATTTATAAAAAGTATACAAAAAAATTCTTTTTATTTCTTATTTCTATTGATAAAAAAAAAGGTCATGCAGCCAGGTTGCCAACCTCTACTACCTCTAATCATCGTCCACGCCTCCGACTGCCACCGACCACGCGAGCGCTGACCGCCACCGCAGTCCCACCTGGCTGCGCCCGGTGCCCGCCACCCCTACTAGTCTTCCTCAACCGCTGCTCTCGCCCGGCTCCACCAAGCTTTCTGCCTCCATCGGTTCTGCCTGGGGCGGAGCTGCTCCGACGCCAGCCGCTCATCCCTCCACCTGGGCGGAGTCCTTCAATGATCGCTAGCGTCGCGCGAAGCCGCTTCGCCCCCACTAGTCCTCCTCCGCGCGAGCCAAAACCTGGAGGGCCATTGTCCGTCCGCCAACCTCCTTCTCCAGTCGTCTGGGATCCTTCCCGTCTCTCATCCGCTATCGTCGCTCCCTCCACCGACCACGACTTGAGAGAGATAAGGAAGAGGCGGCGGCGACCTTCCTTGTTGGCTTGGGGAGGAAGGAAGAGAGGAGGCAACCCCCTTTCCCTATTTTGTGAAGAACAATAACGAATAGAACCCAAGGTAGGGGGAAAGAAATTTAATACAAAAATTTAGGCAAATTTCATCTATCATTCGGGGAGATTATAGGTATTACAATAAAACCCCCACCAGGGTAAATTGCAAAATATTCTAATTGTTTATTATAGTGATATTTCTATAAGAACTTTAAACAAATTACATATCAACCCATGTTATCCAGACTAGTTATTAGCTTGTCTTTTAGATTGAAATAAATGTTTTTATTGATCTAAAAATTCGAAAAAAATCGGGTAGACTCCTTCTGTATGTCTTGTCATTGTGTAAATTTGTCGTTGCATTTTATTATTGTTTGATATTATTAAAAAATCCAAAAACAACATATTTTCTCTTTCTAAAATTTAAAAACTCATAAAAATTGAATATTGCTCTAAAAATTCCAAAAAATGATTAATTTTTTTATCATCTTTTAATTAATGTCCAATTTTGGTGCATTAATTCTTCTCAAAACCCATAAAAATTTAAAAAAAAATAAAAAATCTTAGAAAATCAGAGAAAATTCTACAAAAATCCAAAAATCGTGATTTCACTTCCTGTTTGTAGATATTTGTCTATATTTCCCAGGAGTTTTGGGTGCTTAAAATATTTTTAGTTGCAAATTACTCCAGGCTGTGCATTGTTTATTTTTTTGCCATTGTTTGATTTTTATAAAATAAAAAAACAGAAAAACTAGGAAAAATAACCAAAAACATTTTAAAAACTATAAAATCCAAAGATATTTTCTTTGTAATATTCTGAGCATTTCTGGATATTTTGAAAATTTCAAAAGGAGTGTGGTGTGTGTATTTCTTCCCTTGTGCACATTGTTCGTTATTTTTGATTTTTTTGCTAAAATCAAAATAATTAAAATTTTGAAAATCAAAAAATAAAAAAAAAGTAAAAAAATTAAAAAGAAAAAAATCTTGTTTAAAAAACCAAGAGTAGTGTACACTAAGATTCCTTTATTCTTTCATTGATTTATTTCATTAGATAGAATAACCCTCTGGAATTATAGCCTCCCTGTATTCGATCATGTTGATATACATGTTAATTAAATAGAAAAAATTTCTCTTGCTACATTTTTCTGTAATTATTTGGGCTTGTGAAAATAAAAAAATATTTTTTATTTATTGTGGGATTTTTAGGGTTTTCGAAGATATTGTATTTATTTTCATATCTTGATTTAAAATCCCGATGATCTCATCGCAACAATCATTAGTTCACATCTGATCGAAGAGCAAGAGATCTGTCTGCCTAAAGTTTTAGACAAAACTCAGAAGGGTATAGGTTTGAGATTATCGGATCTTCAAGGGATTAACGCATCCCTTTGTTAGGATAATATTTACCTTGAGGATAATTCTAAACCCTCCTGTGAAATCTAATGTTGGTTGAATCCAAATTTAAGAGAAGTGGTTAAGACTGAGATCGAAAAAAGGGTATAGGTTTCATTTATCCCATCTCAGACTCCAAGTGGGTGTCACCATTGCACGTCATCCTGAAAAAGTCAAGTTTTCAGATTATCACCAATGAGGAGGGAGAGGAGATCATGACGGGTACCCACGTTGTGGCGCGTCTGTGTGGATTACAAGTGCCTGAATGCCGCAACGACGGATGATCACTTCCCGCAGACTTTTATTAATCAAATTTTAGAGAGATTGACAGGGAAAGAATACTTCTATTTCTTATATGGGTACTCGAGGTACAACCAAGTAGCCATCGCCCTAGAGGACCAGGAAAAGACTACCTTTACATGTCCTTTTGGCACTTATGCATTCAAGCGTATGCCTTTTAGGCTTTTGCAACGCCCCGACACCTTTCAGCAGTGCATGATTACAATTTTTGCAAAAATGGTTGGAGATTTCCTGATAGTCTTCATGGATGACTTCTTGGTCGATGGTGATTCATTCGATGATTGCCTAGAGCACCTGGATCAGGTCCTCAAGAAGTATAGGGAAGTGAATCAGGTGCTCTCTTAGGAGAAAAGCCATTTCATGGTAAAAGAGAGCATCGTGTTGGGGCATGTCATCTCCAAGAAGGGAATGGAGGTTGACCCTGGCAAGGTGGATGTGATCAAGAAACTCGAGCCACCTACCAATGTGAAACAAGTGCGGTCTTTTATGGGGCATGTCAGATTTTATAGGAGATTTATTAAGGATTTTTCAAAAATTGCCTGACCACTAACTAAGCTCTTAGGGAAAGACACTGAGTTCCTTGTATATCATAAGTGTCTTGAAGCCTTCGAGTTTCTCAAAAAGAGGATCATTGATATTCCCGTTCTACAAGCCCTCGACTGGTCTCTTCCCTTCGAGATCATGACACACACTTTAATCTTTGCAGTTGGGGCTGTATTAGGATAGAGGAAAGATGGAATCCTGTATGCTATTCACTAGGCAATAAGAGTTTTAGATAAAGCTCAAAAAATTATACTGAGAAAGAAAAGGAAATGCTTGCAGTAGTCTTTGCCTTGGAGAAATTTCAATCTATACTTATAGGGTCTAAGGTGACAGTATACACAGATCACTCAGCGATCCGATATTTAGTGGTAAAAAAAGATGCAAAAGCACTTCTCCTCAGATGGTTACTCTTGCTTCAGGAATTTGATTTGGAGATTAAAGATAAACTTGGAGTAAAGCATGTGGTGGTTGATCATCTATAACAGATCGAATAAGAAAAAATCCGTAATTCTGAATCAATCTATGAAACCTTCCCAGACGAGACAATTTCTGTTATTAACTCTCTCCTATGGTATCTCAATATGGTTAACTATCTTGTCTCCAAGAAAGTTCCCCAGAGATGGCCCAAGAACAAACTCGCCCGACTCAAATCAGAAGCCAGACACTACCATTGGGAGGATCCGTTCCGTATCTATGAAGGACTAATGAACACACATTTTCAACACATTAAGATCACCTTTTTATCGTAGTATAGGCAGTGAAAATTGTTCTGCAAAAACACCAAATTCAAATATGTGGAAGTTAATTTACATGGAAATTATACCAAGGTCGAACATAGGGATACAAGCCTCTTCATTAAATATTAATTAATTAGTGAGGGAGTATTTTCAAAGGCTTGGGTCTTCATGCAGATGTGATATGCAATGCGGATAAAATAATGCAAAGATAAGTTTTCAGATAAAATGATACATGATAATTTTTATTTGATTCTCAAATGAAAAAATAGGATGAGATGGACATAATGCATGATGAAATGGAATGGACAAACATGAAAAATAAGATATACAAATATTCCCTACATAATGTTAAATCAACGAGCAACAAAGTATGGTTCCATTTCAGAATCAAATCGACTAAATATAATTAATGGCATTTAATTAAAAGAGCGGGGTACACTGTAGATCATAAAAAGTCATCACAATCAATCTAGTCTCAAACCATAAAATAAATGATGCCATTTAAAAGACAATGAAATAAGCTTCAAAACGACACTGAAATCAATTAAAAAGGAGTCTGTGTGCTCATGATATTAAAGAAACAGTGCAAGGGCATACATGTAATAAAAATGAATGGAAATAAAAGATAAATAAAAACAAATAGGCCCCTGGAGGGACCTATTTGTAATTTCCATAACCTAGAGCGGTCCCTATGAAATTTCTCCTTGTGCATGGGGGCTTCTTTGCAAATAATGAAATTCGACCGTGCCTTTTTACAAAATGTCCAGGCGCGTACGTGAGGAACGTACGCACATACCTCCTTATAATTCTAGAAAACTCACGGGGTTGCTCTGCAATTTACCCAACCCCTCCTGTGCGAGGCCTGCGTGGGGGCTAGGGTCCTGAGGGCGCAACTTTGGGGATGATGTGGCACGTTCAGCTGTGTGTCAGGTAGTTGCTTGGGTGGAATGAGCCTGTAGGTTTAGATAGTCTGTCGTGGAAGCATATGGGCCACTAGATGGAAACCATGGGGACACCATCCAACGGTACATATGCTTCTTCTTCAGCTGGGGGAGCGGTGGCATAGATTGGGCTCCGGTGAGATCTCCAAAGCTCCTTCAAGCTCCCCTGTCTTCATCGAAGATCCGAGGATCATCGTAGCCACCTGGCGAGAATGGCAGGCGATCGGAGATGCTTCCAAGGTAGATGTAGATGGCTCCCATCATCGCCTCGCTGGAGAGGAAGCTTGAGATTGGAGCAAGTCATGAAGTCCGATCATTGACGACCAACAAGGGTTAGTGAAGTAGCTGAGGTATGCGTGAGGTGCATGTATGAGATTTTGAGGTGAGCGGCTGGTTGGGGGTGGACGGAGATGGAGCCCTGGATGGGTCCTTCTCATGCTTGCTTGAGAAGAAAGAGGTGGAGCAAAGAGGGGGTTTGGAGAAGAGGAATTGTGAGTGAGTGTGTTGGCGAAGGTGAGGGATGAGTGGCGGAGCTTGTGGGGTGGTCGGGTGACAGTGAGGGTGAGTGTGTGCATCAGATGAAATACGAGAAAACATAAGAAAAATGAGAAAGGAGTACCTTATAAGATCCGACTAAGAAGGAGAAGGACGAGAGCTTGGGTTGAGCTTCTTGCGAAGCTCGGGGATATCGCTCGAGCTGGTCGGCTATGCCAGCAGGCTTGGCGGTGCCTGGGGCGACTGTGACATGGCCGGAGAGACCAAGGATCACACCTAGAGTGGAAGGTCGTCGTGTCCTTGATGAACCACCCTCCGCTGTCACCGTAGGGCAGAGGAAGATTTGCCAACACCCTGTTATTGGTGGATGGGTTGAACTGGAGGCAGAGGAGGGGGTTTTTTAGGTGGAGATCGTACGTTACAAAAGGTGAGGTGTGGTTTTGAACAACTCATTTGAAGGGAATGGAGTGATGGCCGGAGATGTTGGGGGACTTGCAAAGATGTAGGGTCTAAAGGCTGCATGAGGGTGTCTTTGGGTCGGTGAGAGGCATCCGAAGACGGTAGCAGAAATGGAAAGAGGGTGAGTGGGTTTTCGGGCATAACGTCTAGAGGTGGGTGAGATAGAGGTTGACGACAAGGCCTGGACCATTGAATCATGCGATCCAACGACCCTGATGGAGGTGCAGGTAGAGGACTGAGATTAGATTGTCATATCTGATCCTGTGGCTAGGAGGGGGGGGGGGTTAACGGAAAGGATCTGATCTGGGATCAGATCAGCCGGTGGCAAAATGTGTGATGACGTGGAGGTCGCAAAGCCCTTGGATGGAGTGTTAATCATGAGGCTGAGAAGGAGGCGGAGGTGAGTGGTGGAGATCTGATCAGGGAGATTGATCAAATGGTTGTGGGACGGTCAGGATGGAGGAGGGGAAAGGGGATCCAATGGCCAATGGAGAGGCTGGGTGGCAGAAGGGGAAGCGGCTACGTGGGCAGCTCTAGAGGGTGCCACAAGGCTGCTCTTGAAAAATCAATAAATACTCGACAGTCTGAAACTTTTTGGAATGAGAAGAACTATCTAGCTTCAAGCACAAGTGACCCTCCATGCGTCACAAGTGAACGGAAGAAGTGTTTCCGTATAATAAAGAAAAATAAAAAAGAAATAGTTGGAAACTGAATTAGAAAAATATAAAAACATGAAAGTTGCAGATCTCAATATGATCTACAAGTTTCATATTGGTCAAAAAGCCAAAAGAAGTCATTTGTACAAAGATGAATTTTTGCAAGTACTTTTAATGGGTAAAAACACTATGCTTTGTGATTTTTATATTTTTGTATTTTTAATTCTTTTTAAAGCCAAAATAAATATAGAATATATTTAACATAGTTTTTAGGGTTTTTTAATAAAATAGAAATAATGAGAAAAGGGTTAGTAATTAAATACAATAAATTAAGGTTAGAAATTATATGTTAATTATACAAGGATTTTTCATAATATAATACAAGATAATATTAGTGATTTAGTTGTGGTTTTTATTGAATTATTTAAGAAAGGAGAATAATAAATGGATTTTAACATGATGTATCTGAGATTCATCGTACCCCTATACTTAAACTATGCTCGTCCTCGATCGTCTAAACAATGAAGGAGTCAGATTAATTTCTGAGAATGCTTGTGAAATTTTCAAGGCTTAATTCATCGAAGACCATAAATTTGAGTGATAATAAAACTCTTGGCTCAACCATGTTCTGGTCAAAAAGAAATCCAACTTCTCTAATTATCATACTCTCTGTTTGTATATAAAGTATAAGGATATGAAAATTAGTGTACTGCAATCATGAGAGTCGAGTCGAGATGTCACCCAAGGTTCCAGTATAAGAGACTCTCCTCTAGACCAAATCCTTAACACTAGGGAATAAGTCGGTTCTTGCTTCAGTCAATCGTCTCATTAGTTTGTCAGACTTGAATATATAGATAAATGATGAGATGATGGAGGGCATAGGATTGTGTCTATTTTTCTCTCACTCACATTGAAACAAGGGGCCTCTCGAGTGCCTTATTACTCAACACATATATTTTTGTTGTTGATCAGTGTGTCCGTCAATAGAGTTTGGAGTTGTCTACACTTGTTTTTCTAGGAGTACATCACGGTGTGTCACTTTTGAGTATTTAAGATACCATCGACACCTAGACTTGTATCACTATACGATGCAGAGCTTTTTTTTAGTGCTAGCCCGACTCCTTGGTCCTAATAGCGTTTGGTCCAAGTAGACACTTTGAAATGGTTGGGAGGGCTCGCCTTTGGTGGAAGCTCATAGAATTTGTATTTGTAATGATTGTGATTTTTCTTTCATTATTTTTTTCTTTTCTTTTCTTTTTGTCTAGCTCCACTGCTTTTACCAAAAGTTGGCGCACACTGATCAACAATTTTATTAGGTTTCATCACACCCTAGCACATAGGTAAATATCAAGAGATAGCATGCGAACTTGTTCACATACCGGATAGGTTTTTGCTTCTGGTTTCTTGAAGCCTTCATTAACTTTATCCCATCCTCGAGTATCATTAAATCAGGTCTAAACTTGAATCACCGGTCCTAATTCCTCAAGTGATAACTCAACTCATCTCATCATTCATGCAATAGCAAAAGTGATGTGTTGGTCATATTCTTTAGATGGTAGAGATATATAGTGCTCAAATCTTTCAAACTAGGGAAGTGTGAATTATTAAGTTCAAATACCCTAAAGACTAAGGCTGCCTAACTCAGACTCTCAAGATCTCAGAAATCAAGTGTCCTCAAATCCTCAAGCCTTGAGTGATAGTGATTGTGTCAGGAATACACCAACTCCTTGGTCAGTGAATTTTGTAATTTTTATCTTTTACATATTTTTATGAATTTTAATTTTTTCTATTTTTTAATTCTTCGGAGAGATAATGATTGACCCAAGCATATATGAATAGTTTCATCTACTTCCATCTAGTATGGGTGTAAGTACAGACTGTTAGACGCATACCCATGTTACTTGAGGACGGAGCCATAGACAGTGTCCTCTAAACCACCCACTCTCCTAAGAGAGACTGAAATTCCCTCAATGAAGAGTATCTACTCATTTTTAAGCCTAGTAGTCGGAGTCTCTACAAAAGGGAATTTTATAATTTGTCAGATTTTTATGGAATTTTTTAATAGAGTTCATCTTTTATTTACAAAAAGTTAATCCACCAGTTTTAAAATAGTTTTTACATCAATTTTTACAAAAATCAGTTCACTGGTAAACTTAAACCAAGCCCAAAAGTTTTCAAAAATTTTAACATACGAGCTATGGCTAAAGTATATATACAGTAATATACGGTATACCCCCTATACATAACTTTTGCAATGTCCTCATAACACAAGTGATATGAAGCCATAGCTCCGTTTAAATACAAGGTGATATAGAGGAACTGACTCAGAAGGTCCCCATATACTTAGGTCAAAAATGACCTAAGTATATGCAGAAAAATGGAGGGAATGTTGATTGATTCAGGTCCCCCTTATACTTAGGCTTAAATACCCTAAGTATTGGATGTGGGATTTTGGGCTGGGTGGCCCATGGCTGTTTGGGTTACATGAGAGGGGAGTGTGAATTTTTACAAACGAATAGAAGGAAATGGGGGGGGGGGAGGTGGGGAGGGTAGTGTATATGCACTGTGATGGATGTGCGGGGGAGAGGTGTGTGTGTGTGTGTGTGTGAAGATACAAAGATGGTAAGGCGGGGGTGAGTGAATATACATATATGATGGGGTGTTGGGTGGGGGGTAGATCATCAAGTGATCTACTTTTTTTTCATACGTAAGCCCTCGAATGAGGACTGCTAAAAATGCACAAGATACCCTTTTTACAACAAAATGCGTGAATAAAGAGCTGGCTAAAGTTCCTTGAATCCTCCTTGATTCTCTTTTGGGGCTCCTTACAATGGGAGCTTCCAACTCTACCCCTCCATGTAAATCGAGCATCCTCGGTTTCCATGGGATCTGCCACAAAAGAAATAGTTAGGGAAAATATCAAGAAAAATAATCAACAAATGATGCAAAAACAACATGATGAAAACACATAAAATTTTGAAAAATATCAACTTAGAAAATAATACAATAAAATTAAATAAATGAATAAAGACAATCCTCCCCGGCAACGATGCCATTTTATAAATGCACATTTTCACCACATTAAGATCTTTTTATCGTAGTACATGTGGTGAAAATAGTTCAGCAAAAACCATAAATTCGAATATATGCAAGTTAATTTACTTGGTAAGTATACCAAGGTCGAACAAAGGGACACGATCCTCTACATCTATTTATCAAAAATTATTGATTAATTAGTGAAGGAGTATTTTCATATTCCTATGTCTTCATGCAGATGTGATACACAATGCAGATAAAAGCAAAGACAAGTGATGCGGATAAAATGATGCATGGCAACTTTTATTTGATTTTTAAAATTCAAAAATAGGATGAGATGAGAATAATGCATGATGAAATGAAAAGGACAAGCATGCAAAAGAAGATATACAAATATACCCTACAGAATGTCAAATTAATGAGCAATAAAGTATGGTTCCATTTCAAAGTCAACAACAACAAAGCCTTTTCCCACAATTAAGTGGGGTTGGCCACATGGATTCTTCTCCTCCACTCAAATTTATCTTGGGTCAATCCCATGCTTATATCCAAAAAACTAAGATCCCTTCGTATAGTCTCTTTCTAACACTTCTTGGGCTGTCCTCGCCCTCTCTTAGCTGCCTCAACATCCCAACACTCGCATCTCCTAACTGTGCATCCGTTAATCTTCTTTGCAAATGACCAAATCTTCTTAAGTTGTTTTCTGACATCTTATCCTCTATCAGAGCTACACCAACTTTCTTTCTGATTGCATCATTCCGAATCCGATCTTTACGTATGTGTCCACAAATCCACCTAAGTATTTTCATGTCTGCTACAACCATTCTCTGCACATGTCTATGGTTCACAGGACAACATTCAGATCCATAGATCATATCAGGTCTCATGGCTTCTTTGTAAAACCTTCCTCTAATTTTTAAAGGAATATTCTTATCACAGAGAACAACAAAGGCTCCTCTCCACTTTAGCCATTCTTCATTTATTCTATCAGTAACATCTCCATCAATTTCTCAATCCTGTTGCAAAATAGATACCCCATTTCAAAGTCAAATCAAGAATTAAATATAATTAATGGAATTTAATTAAAAGAGTAGGGTGCAATGTAGATCATCAAAAATCACCATCATCAATTTAGTGTCAAATCATAAAATAAACGATGCCATTAAAGATACAATGAAATAAGATTCAAAACGTCCCTGACATAAATTAAAACAGAGTGTGCATGCTCAAGATATTAAAGAAATAGTGCAAGGGCATAATTGTAATAAAAATGCATGGGAATAAAAGATAAATAATAACAAATAGGCTCCTGTAAGGACCTATTTGTAATTTTCAAAACCTAGAGGGGCCCCTATGTAATTACTCCTTGTACGCGAGGCTTCGTAGCAAATAATGAAACCTATCTAGGCTTTTTTGCAAAATGTTCAAGCACGCACATGAGTCATGCACACTTGGACCTCCTTGTAATTCTTGAAAACCCACGGGGTTGCACTACAATTTACCCAACCCCTCACATGCGAGGCACGCGAGGGGCTTGGCTCAGGAGGGTGCACTTTGGGGATGACGTGGCAGGTTCAGTTGCAGCTCAGGTAGGGCATGGGTGGAACAAACCTGCAGGTTTGGATATTGCATCGTGGAAGCATCTGGGCCATTAGATGGCCACTGTGGGGGTGCCATCCGACTGTACCTACACATCTTCTTCCGTAGGGGAGAAGTGGCATAAATTGGGCTCCGATGAGACCTTTGATAACTTAATCTTGCCTGCAGTTAATAAGGCGTCGATGTATAAAAACTGCAGAGACAAAGTGCAATTGATCAAGCAAAATATCAATAAAATAGGAGAGATCGAGAGAAAGGATGAATAAGAGGCTTCTCTCTCCTATTTTATCTTAAACTATTTTTTATCGAGGTAAGTTTCCGTAGGTCAAACTCAAGCAGGCAGAATAGCAATACCATGGTTTTTAAGAAGATAAGGATATTTTTTGTGATTTTTATCTTTTCTCGAATAAAAGTGAGAACTCGAGGGAAAAATCTTTTTATTTATTTTTAGTTTTAAATTTTTTATTTTATTTTTTTATCTTTTCCAATTTTTATTTTTTTCAAAGTGATGTTTTTCAAGACAAATTTATCTACGATATAGTAGGTGAAAGATAAAATATATTTGTGGTATTATATGGTAGATAAAAGATGACCGAGCGACGAGCCTTGAAAAGAAATCAAACCTAACTCAAAACATTTCAATGATCAAAAATAAAACCTCGATAAAATCATGCTATAAAATCCTCCAAAAATCAAAACAAAATGAAACATAGAAAAATAATGCTCGATGTAGCAATGTCTAGTGTCCAAATTAAAGTCCAAATCCAATGGTCTAATGACAATAGAAGAAGATACAATGAAGAATATAGACTGTCAAGGTCCTATTTGCAAGAAAAGATCTCTGTATATTAAACTTAGGTCCCCGTACGGGGACCTAAATACAAATATGGAAAACTATTGAGGCAGATCTGGAAATTTAGCAATATTCTGGGCTAATGATGCAAATTCTCCACCAGTTCAATAATGATGGACTAGATCAGATTGTGCAGCATGATCGTGGTCGTTCGTTGTCAGTACATGTCACCAGACTGTACAACCTCTGTTCTTGAGCGTTCTTCCCTACATCTGGAACTACGTTGGCGAGGTTCTTTGTCTCTGGTGATGCATGGCTACGGTGATGACATGACTCCTCCAATAGGGCCATGAGGAGGTCTTCTTCCTCCTCCAAGCTCGGCTGCGGTGGGGAACGATTGGAGATGGCGGCGACAGAGTCTGTGAAGATCCTAGGGTTTGAAACCCTCACCCTTGGGTTGCTGCTCGATTGTTTGGCGAGAAAGAACTCCGGATAAAGAATTTGGCGTGCTCCAGATACTCGGACCAACCTGCAAATAATTATAGGGTGCTCGATTTACAATGAAATCAACCAACATTAAATGATTATTTGACAGTTCAAAATGGCTTCCACAATAGTGCTATATCAGGTGAAAATGGAAAATGAAATTGAGTGATATTGGCAATGATTTTGTGTTCGATCCAGAGATAATGATTAGGATTATCTAATGACGTGATTAACATCACTAATTGGGGGCAAATGAATCGATGAATTTGATTGGAAATGGGGATGAAGAGTCACTGGGAATGTAGGGTGTCTGAACATACATGTTGCTCGACGTTTGGTGATGCCGGAGCTCTACGCATGTGAGGTCGACAATGCAAAGCCACGCGAGGCTTTGGAACACTCCTCCGATGGTCCTTCCTTCACACTAGGCTTCCCAATAGTGCTGTCACCACCCGGATCAGGACAGAGCAAGGCGAGGAAGGTGATTGATCGGCCAGGTGGTACTGCAACTGGGGTAGTAGGAGTTGTTAGTTTTGCAAATGGCGAACTTGATGTCGACTTATAGGATGATCAGGTGGAGTTATGTAGTAATCCAATGGTAGGCATGTTAGATGGTGGTTAGTAGATTAGAATGGAGGGTTAGGATCGGGGAAATGTGATAATATGGAGTGGTTAAAATTTGGTGAAGTTGGACGGTTAGAACAGAAGCTGCAACAACTTATTGGTGGAAGATGAACCAAGTGCTGACACATGCCAACACCTGGTTGTGCAAGTGTAATAATTTTATTATAAATTAGGTAATGACATAATTTTAAGTAGGTATAAAAAATATAATAATCTATCCAAATCATGGAATAATTAGTCCTTATAAATAATAAATAATTTACGAAATATAAATATGATAATAATAAATTGGTTTAAAATATACTTAATAAATATAGTTTAGATTTTTAATTTAATTATTTAATAAATAACATACCATTTTATATTTTATTAATAATTAGATCAATGAATATAGTATATGTGAATTTTCTAGGTTTGAATAAATTGTTTTAAATATATTAAGAAACATGGGTATAGATTGCACCGTTCAAATTTATCTATAAATTAGAGTATTTGATTTATTTGAAATATTAAATAAGCTCTACAAATTCTGAAATAATTTATACATCCTCTATTAAAAAATAATAAAAACTTAATAAAATCATTAAAACTATGAATAATGTGTTCTAGATAAAATAAATATCCTAGAAACCCCGTTGTGATTAGGTCCCAAAGCTGAATTTTTGCAAATGGACTCTGATTTTAGTGAAATCACCTCCGTTAATCAGAGAATATTATTTTATGAACTTTAAAGTTATGTAAATAAAATTGGAGTTCATTAGAGAAAGTTATGATGTTCGGAAGTTGAGAATTGGAGAATTCACACATCAGATTTCTTGGTATATATACAAGATATAATTTTTAACTTATTTTTATATTTTTCTATACATATATATAAATAATTAGGAAAAGAGTTTGGTAAGAAAATATGTTCATATGAATTAATTAAAAATGAATGAAGATATGATAAATATTGGATAAATAGTGAAGGATGTATAGAGTGTATAATTAATTACTTTTGTTGTTTTCTTTCCTTATCTACATGTACTTATTTGTTTGTCGACTGATGAATCCCTGATCATCACTCTTTATTCTTTTATTATAGCTAATTATCTTGGCAAAACATCATGTAAATATATGTAAATACAATAACTTAGTAATATGCATGCATGTGTTAATATTACATAATTAGCATGTATTTATGCAAAAATAAAAGAATAAAGAAAAAGAATAAGGAATGAGGTATTTAGAATAAATATAGAGTGACCGAATCCCAAGAGAGGGCCAAACATTGGCCTGATCACCAAATAAAATAAGTAGAGAGAGAGGGCCTACTCTATACTATACATATCATGGGTGTAAATAAATAAATAAATTATTTTTACCAAAGTAAAAATAAAATATGTTTTTACCTCCTTATTTATATTTCTAAAAATAAAATAAAAATTAGAAAATTTAAATAAAAAAGAAAATAAAATTCTCTCTCCTTTATACATAATACATGCATATATATATATATATTTCCTTCTTTATTTATTTGATACATGTAAATAAATAATATAGATAAAACAAAAATTATTTTGTACTCCAAAATTATGTTGTAAATAAATAAAACATAAAATGGGGTATTTTTGTAAAAAATATATTAAAAATAATTGTACAAAATACATAGGTATAATATACATATATATAATACTCTATATTGTATATAGACTAATTTGTTTTTCAAATAAATAAATATCACAAAAAATTCCTTGAAAAATAATAAAAAAATTTCATTTTATTCATTTTTTAACTTAAATTCATTTATTATTTTTAATTTATTTATCTTTCATTTTCCTTGCTATTTTGTCAGGTAGCGGCTTTTTCCTTTTTCCCACGCCGCTCCTTATTGGTCCACGTCGGAATATTGACCCAGGACAACCCCCTCTTCCAGGGCATGGCCCGACCTGACTGTGTGGCCAGATCGATTTCTCTAATTTTTCCCCATCAGATTACGCCACCTGCTGCCACGATTCTTCGCCCGCACCTTCCCAATGGATCTGTGACCTTACGTATCCCTAGGAAGGTGCGGATCACCCTCGATTCGTGTGCTTCCACCTGATCTCTCCAGCCACCTGGGAATGCTAGCCTCTTCCCCAGGACGGCAGCTCGTGCCTCGCTCCCATTTGAAACCCTAGCTACCTCCAGCTGAGTGACAGTTGCCTGGAGCGCCGCTTGGCGGTCGATTTGGTGAAGCGGGGCCGACGCTTCCCCTTCGTGGCCGGAATTCCGCCGCGAGCAGCCTCCCCTGACCGTCGCATCGAGGTCAAGGCCATCACCCCGACGACCATCCATTCCTGGAGCTCAGGATCACTCCTAGACCTTCAGGTAACTTTTTTATCCTCCGCCTTTGTCCATTCGATCAAATTTTCCATTTCATCGCCGCCACGCATTCGCCAGCTCCGACCAACCGGTCGGAGCATTATCACCTACTCCCAACAACAACGATCATGCCACACGCTCACCCCCCATCTCACTCCGCAACCTGATTACCCTGACCCTCGTCCATTAGGTCGAGATTAGGATTTGAATCTCCTCCATCGCCTTCGTCGGAGATCAACCAGTACGCCACCTCACTTCTTTGCTTTTTAGTTCCAATAACCAGGACCGAAGCACCACCTTAAGTACCAGGTACCCATTGCAGGTCTTTGTGCACGCTGAAGAGTCCTCATTCCACCCATCCGAGGCTCGCCAGAGGAGCTCAAGGTCCTTGTCGTCGTCCCGCTTATCCAGCCGGTGGAGCCTCCATCTGAGCCGTTCAGTCGATTGGAAGCCTTCTACGACCACATCAGAGCCTTCCGATCGATCATCGGAGTTGAGGATCTCCTCCTTGGCGCCAGTGAAGTTCACCTCTGAGATGTTCATCCAAGCTACTCCAGGGTTGTTGGATTGGCCCCATATCTTCAGATTTCATCCGGACTGCCGACACGGTAGAGGGTTCAGGCCGTTGGATGTCAGATCTGACGGTCTCTTGCACCCTACGTCCCCGACCTGGTTTGGACCGTCAGATCTGACACCTGACGTCCATTAGAGCCGCACGTCCAAGCCTTCATCAGCGGTTGCCACGTAGTCCCCCCACGCACACCTCACGTGCTGCAAGGGTATATATCCCTTTTTACCCTGCATTTGTTTATGTTTAGTTTTTGTCTGTAAAATAAAAGTTGTAGTTGAACTTATTTGCATTCTAATCCCTATAGTTTCTGTTATTTATTTTTTAGTCCTCCCAGACTGGAGGCATGCGTGTTATTACGTGATCAGCAGTGTTTTTGCATTATTAGCCCCCGAACATTTCCTGTGTTAATATTTGAGTGAAAGGTTTTCTGAAATTACACTTATGCCCCTGTAAAGAATGATTTTATGCATGCGCGTGAATTAATTGGAAAATTGCAGAATTGCACCTGGACCTTTTGTGTTAATTACTGACAAGTACAGAAACTTAAAGTAATTGGGTTTAAGTCTCTACAACCTTGTGTTTAGTTTTTAATTAAACAAATATCAAAACTACTCCAAAAATTCTCAAAACTTTACTATTAGCTCCTGCTATTGTGTAATATTTTCGGTAATTTTTGTGACATATTTAGAGTTTATTTTTTATTTTTTAAAAATAAAAAACCCTAAAAATTACTTTTGTCCATTTTAGAAAACCCATAAAATATAGAAAACTACCCTTAAAAAGTCCATTAAAATCCCAGTGTGCTTGTTTTGCTGTGTTTTAATTTCTGTAGCATTTTTGGTTCATTATCTTTTATAAATTCACTAAAAATTACAAAACACATAAAATACTATAAAAATATTTAAAAATTCCCCAAAAATAAAAAAATGTTTTCAAGTTTTATAATTAGCTTTTATTTTCTATTTCCAAATAAAATTGCTGCCACGAATTTAGGTCATTTTAAATATTTTAAAATTGCCTTTTTCTTCAGGTTATACACTATTTGTTGATTTAGCCTTTCTTCTATTTTTAGAAAAATTTATAAAATTAAAAAAATCCCATAAAATACCCAAAAACACTTGGATAATTTAAAAATACTAAAATATTTTTATTTTGAAGATTTGAACTTTTTTTACCTTAATAAAAATTGTTGTGTTGTGTTTGGTTTTATTTTATTATTCTTTTTCTTAAAAGAAAATATAAAAATATTGAAAACTAAAAAAACCACCAAAAATATTTCTTTTTCTTTGATTTCTCGACTACTTCATAGGACTATCCCGTGATCCTTGTGTATGGCCCTGGTGGCTATACGAGGTTAAATAAATAGCAAGACCGTTTGCCTTGATTTTCTTGCTTTTTTGATTTTTTTGGTGGTCTGATTTTTCTTGTTGAGCTCAGCTCAGGTGGTTGAGGTCGTAACGACCTTTGATATTACTTAGCCTCGATCACCCGTGCGCTCATTAGAATGGTGCTGTTGCCGAGGAGCACGGCTTAGTAGTCGGTTTTCTTTGTTTTCTTTTTCTTTTTATTTTCCTTCTTCTTTATTTTCTTTTTTTTATTTTTATTTTTCTTTCTTTCTTTATTTTTAGTTTCATTTTTCACAACTGTGATCTGACATGTCTTTTGTTTCTCTATTTCTTACGAGGGCCCTACGAGCGAGGGCGGCATTTCTAGGAGCGTGGGAGGCATTTCTAGGAGCATCAGTGCACCCAAGCGAAGCGGAGGCAACTCGTTTCTTCATCGAGCAGCAAGAGAGTGTAGGAGAAGAGGAGAAGAATACTTGGAAGATCATTTTAGTTTTTTAGCATTTTATTTTCATTTTATTCTATTATTATTGTAATAATACATGACTCAGAGACACTTGGACACTTAGCATTTATCGGGGTCTGTTTTGTCGAGCACCGATGTGCTTAAGGGACCTCACCGTGGTTTTTGCAGGTTTTGCCTTTTCGACTTTTCTTTTGTTTTGATTCTCGAAGGATTTGACCCCTAGACTTAGGATTTTATATCTGATTATGATGTAATTAATTAAGGTCCCAGCCCTAATTATCTGTCTGCACCTATAGATCGTTAAGTGGACTTAATTAATTAAATCACAAAGAAAAAGCTAATTTGGTTACTTGAGAGGTCATGTGCCGCTAGTGGCCGTATACAACGCTGGAAGGATCCATTGTGGCGGACAATGATCGGCATCAGAGACCGGACTTCGATCTCTCTCTTTGACCTATTAGCTACTGTTCTTCGCGTGTAGAAATTTTTTATCTAAGATCTATTTTTTCTTGCATCATATAGGTAGTTTAATTTCTGTCTTTTATTTATGCACGGATCATCCTGCATGTAGAGTGCTGGCAACAGGTACGCATCTCTGACTTTGCATGCATCATTGTGTTTGACCGCGCATCGACTTTTTCAACTTCTCCCCCTATTTCTGAACTTCAAATAATCAGGAGATCGAAAAATTCGATAGGCATTGTTTGATATTGAAAATTACATAAAAAGAAAAAACAAAAAGTTGGGACTACTAAACAAACTTGACCATAAAAGGCACTTTACGTAAAAATCTGTCTTGGGAGAGCAATCCCCTCCTTGTTTGGTTTGGATGAGCGAGAGAGTGACCCTCACACTTAGTTAGAGCCGTACCAGAACTTTCTTCAGACGACTGATTTTTGGTTTAGTCATTCTCCAGTGTGGATCGCTCCAATTTTCAGTAAAGCGGGTCGTGATATCCTTTGCAGAGCAAGTTGATCGGGTAGTCGGTAAATGGTCCGCAACTTGTACTGGATGGGAAAGATCTAGCTTCGGGATCGGGCCAGTCTCCTGAGAGTGCCGCGTTCCTACCATCTAGCTTAATTGCTCTGATAGACTGAATTTTCACCTAATAAAATCGACAAGATAAAAGACCGAACTTTTACAATCATCGGCTCAGTGTTGAGTAGGTGAATTGGGGGTTTGTTTTCCTGATCTTGTTTGTTTCCAGATCCCATCTGCCTTCCTCTCTACATCACGATGATGGGCCGGAGGTCCCTTAGGAAGACTTTGCTTGCACCGCTTTCGATCACTCCACCCCATTCATCTAGGTTGGTTCGTGAGAGCCCAGACCCGCTCTCCGAACCCAAGTTTGACTCCGCCCTGTTCCCCCTCGACCACCCTTCTTCTAGTCCTGAGGTGCCCGAGCAGAGACCAGGGTAGATGTATACTCATTTGATGGCACCTGAGTTCGAGTGTTTTGCATTTACAGAGAGACAAGATATGACCAACAACGAGGAGCGCACTGATGGACCCGCCCAGACTCACACATATGTTCTTGATAAGGATGCCATCTACAACACCTTGTTAGCTTCCTTGGAGACTATGCATCGACAGATACAGGACAGGGGAGCTTTCCTGGTGGATATGCGTAGGGAGATGGCTCAAATGCGAGCCGATAGAGGAGAGACAAACATGGCCGGTGGTGGTGATATACCAGAGCTAGGAGGAGGAGACGGACTGCATCTCGATGAGCCACAAAAGCCAGTCCGACCAACACGCCTGATGAGAGAGTTTCACAACCCTAGTGCAATTCTGACGCACCGTTGGATTCAGCTACCTGCGATTCTGGGAGATTTCGAGCTCCCTCCTCAGACGATCCAGTTTTTGCCCATATTCCACGGGCTATCCACCAAGGAGACGCATCTAAATCTCCAAGAGTTTGAAATGATCTGCAGCACGGTCCACAATAAATTCGTAGATGAGGATACCATCAAGATGATGGCCTTCCCATTCTCCCTTGTCGACTTGAGCAGCCAACTGGTTGAAGCATTTGGGGAGATACGTGACTTCGTGGTAACAACTCCTGAACGAGTACTTGAATAAGTACTATCCACTTGGTCGGACGAATGCAGTGAGAGCCCTCATCAACAACTTCTCCATGCTTCCCAACGAGCAGTTTCATGAGGCATGGGACCACTTCAGAGAGCTCATCGACCGGTGTCCACATCATGATATATGCAAGCTCAGTATAGTGCAGAGCTTATTTTGTGGGCTGACACCGGAGCTGTAGGGGCTTGTGAATGCATCTTGTTTACGAAGGATGAGGATTAGGTCTGGGCCATATACGAGGAGATGGTAGAGAACTACACAATCATGTCTCAGACCCGTCTCTACACTCCGGGGAAGCCCCCACCACAGACTGTATTCTATCAGACGATAGCATAGGTCGATGCAGGTTCTTCTACATCTTTAGCATCCGTAGCACATGCAGAGTCTTCAGCTGTTGATATGGCATCATCAGCGAGAAGCTGGACCGCATCAAGATCATAGAGAAGAAGTAGTGCCAGGGCATGTCACAGAGAGATCAGATGGCACAGACACTGAGTGACCTAAAGACCCAGATCATGTATCTCTATGAGGCACAGACGGCTTCTCAGCCCCATCTCAAGTCACTGGCTGACCCAAGTAGCAGCAGCTCGACCCAGCCCTCCGCCCAGTACAGACAGGTTCATCATATCCAGGCGGAGACGTTCCAGCAGCCGCAACACCTATACGTCCAACCACCACCATCTCATGCCACCCAGATGGTGGTGTACCAGTAGTATCATCCCCTGGCAGTCCTTCGTCCACCCTTGTTTGAGCATGAGCCATTGATGAAAGTCAACGGGATTTGGTACGACCAACTGTTGCCTGGGATCCACCGAGACCATCCCGTATTCCGATGGTCGACCAGAGGTGCCACATCCCAGCAGCAGCCTCCAGTTCAAGGTGGGTAGTATAGCCAACCGCAGCAGCACCTCCCCCGTTTGAGCATGAGACGTTGATAAAAGTCAACGGGATTTGGTACGATCGACCGCGACCCGGGATCCACCGAGACCATCCCGGATTCCGATGGTCGACCAGAAGTGCCACATCCCAACAATAGCCTCCAGTTCAGGGTGGGTAGTACAGCCAATCGTAGCAGCAACAACCCTAGTTCTTACAGCAACTGCCACATTACCAGCAGGTTCCTCGTTCCTACCAGCAGGGACAACCATGGAGGCACCACCAGCAGCAGCCTCAGTAGTACTCTCAGTATCCCCCTCATCCTTCCTGGCAGCAGCCTCACTTCCAGAGAGGCAACCCGTCCGGTTCTCATGGGCCAACCTATGAGAACCCAGCACTCTATGACTTAGCCTGCCTTCTCTCCGAGCAGCAAGCCACTTTTAGGTGGGAGATGGATGAGTTCCGCCAAGAGATGAGAGAGATCGTCAAGGTCAAGGCCACCATACCCGCTCAGATAAAGCCTAACCCAAACAACCTGAAGAAGAAGTCTGAGCATGTATAATTTACAGAGGTTACCACTCCTACTGATTCATTGGCCGATATTACTTCGTATAAATTTACTGCTGACTTTGTTACACCTAGGAGCGATAGGATGCCAGCCGGAGGTGCCTCGTCTGAGCGACGACACCATGAGGATGCAGGAGCGCCAAATGAGGATGATAGTGGTGCTGATGCCGCTCATGATTAGATGATGATGGTGGTGCTGACGCCACCAACGATGTTGATCCTGTCGACAGTACTGAGGCTGTTGCTTCACCGGATGCAGGAGGTGGTGTTGATGCCACCATATTTTAATGCTGAGCCAGAGTGCGGTGTTGATGCCACGATTCCAGATGCCGTGGGTGGTACTGAGGCCACCCCTTCTAATCCTATTACATTTCCTTCAGTTTCTGTATCTCAGGACTTTACAGAAAAATCCAAAACAAATATAAAGGAAAGGGTTCTTTATCTTCGAGTCCATATGTGATGCATAGTGATATTTGTATGGATTCTACTTCTCCTTAGCAGCAGGGACCCATTCCTAGCCCTCTATCTGAAGAGGGCCCAACCATCCCCTTCCCTCAAGCACTCCGCTTTGCTAAGGGGAATAAAGAAGAAAATAAAAAAAAGAACCAGCAGTTAGAGTTCAGCCAGCAGATGATAGATTGATTCCAGATTCAACGAACTCTACGGGAGGCACTTGAGCACATCCATTTCTTCAAGAGGAACTTGAGAGAGAAGACTATCATCTACAGGAAGAAGAGGAACCATCATGCAGAGATCCATGTGCTCACTCATGCCACTTGCTTCGTCATCCAGAACCCTCTGCCATCCAAGAGGACAGATGTAGGAGCTCCCTTTGTCAGGTGTCATATCCATGAGCAGAGGTTCGATCAGACTCTATTAGATAGCGGCTCTTCCATCAACCTCCATCCGGCAACCTTACTCGACCGATTCGAGTTTGGACCTCTTTGATAGAGCAGGACAGTCCTTCAGTTTGCTGATCGATCTGTCAAGAGGCCGAAGGGGTTGCTGAAGGATGTGGTCGTCACAATTCAGGGCCTGAAATTTCTCGTGGACTTCGTTGTGTTGGAGATGGAGATCCTTGAGTCTGTGACTGAAACCCCCATCATTCTAGGATGCCCATTCTTGGCCACAACCAAGGCGATGTTTGATCATGATAGCGGGAAGGTATACTTTCGCATCGAGGGCGAAAGTGTACAAATAGAGACGATCGATGAGACCAGAGCACGAGATTCAACCTGCTCAGAGCAGCTTAGCGAGTTAGAGCAGATGACAGAGGCAGAGTGAGACATTCACCAGGAGTGCGACTTTGTGATTACATATGATGAAGCTGCTTGGTCAGATCCCATTTCACGAGCCATCCTCTCACATTTAGATGCTGCAGATTTACAGATCCTAATAGTAGACAGCTTGGAGAGCACACTCTATGCATAGGACACATTCGAGGCTGTAGATTGTGTTCAGGATAGCGAGATAGTATATATCTCTTGTGATTCAGATTCAGTTGCCTTGTAGTCATATATCGTTTGGGTCAAGTATGATGAGTTGATACCGTGTCTGATTCCTACAAAGCCAGCAGCTAGGGTGGAGACTGAGCTGACACAGATTTCAGATACACCAGTAGGGCAGTCTACACCAACTTTTCATGATCAGCGAGAGTTCTCCTACACAGATTTGGTCGCCTTCACTCAGACTTTTCAGAGGCCAGATTTGCCAGCTCCCAGTTGCCCAGAGCTGAAGCCCTTGCCGCAGTCGCTGAAGTATAGGTTCCTTGCGGGTGAGCATGAGATGCACCCGGTCATTATCTCAGCGGATTTGACCAAAGAACAAGAATCTCATTTGATGGAGGTTCTTGAAAAGAATCGTAAGGTGATAGGATGGAGCATAGCTGATCTCCAGGGAATAAGTCCGGCCCTGTGCTCCCACCATATCTATCTCGAAGAGGACGCTAAGACATCTCATGAGTTCCAACGACAGCTGAACCCGAACCTTTGAGAGGTGGTCATGAAGGAGATCTCGAAATGGTGGATTACCAATTTTATCTACCCCATCTCCGCCTCAAGTGGGTTAGTCCATTACATGTGGTGCCCAAGAAGACGGGCATCACTACAATTGTGAGTGAGTCTGGAGAGGAGATAGCTAGGGGGGTACCCACTTCTTGGAGGGTATATGTGGACTACATATGATTGAACCAGGACACCAAGAAGGATCACTTTTTGCTGCCTTTTATTGATCAGAATATAGAGAGGCTAGTTGGAAAGAGTCATTACTGCTTCCTTGATGGGTATTCCAGCTACAACCAGGTGGCCATTGCGCCTAAAGACCAGGACAAGATGACATTCACCGGTCCGTTTGAGACATATGCTTTCACACGGATGCCCTTTGGTTTGTGTAATGCCCTAGCGACATTCCAAAGGTGCATGTTGTCCATCTTCTCAAACATGGTGGGTGACTGCTTAGAGGTCATCATTGATGATTTTTCGATATATGGCGATGGGTTTGAGGCTTGTCTTGACTACCTCGACTGCTTCCTTCAGTGCTGCATCGAGGTCCATCTTATTTTATCCTGGTAGAAGAGTTACTTCATGGTGACTCAAGGGATGATGCTTAGTCATATCATCTCCAATAGGGTCATGGAGGTTGATCTGGCCAAGAAGTATATCATTAGTAAACTCAATCCACCATCCAACCTGCGACAGTTACGATCTTTTCAGGGGTACGTTGGTTTCTACCGACGATTCATTCATGATTTCAGCAGGATTGCCCGACCGTTGACTGATTTGCTGACCAAAGACACCGAGTTCATTGTAGATGATAAGTGTCTTGCATCATTTGAGACTCTCAAGAGTCTAGTTGTTAAGGCTCCTGTCCTTCAGCCGCCTGATTGGTCTCTCGCATTCGAGATCATGACAGATGCCTTCGATTTTGCCGTAGGGGCTGTGCTTGGACAGAGGAGGGATGGAGTGCCTTTTGACATTCACTACGCTAGCCGTACATTGGATTCCGTGCAAAGGAACTACACCGTCACTGAGAAGGAGATGCTAGCTGTAGTATTTGCCTTGGACAAATTTAGATCGTATATCAATAGATCCAAAGTCATTATCTTTACAGATCATACCGACATCAGGTACCTCATGGAAAAGAAGGATGTCAAGTCAAGATTGACTAGATGGATCATTCTACTCCATGAGTTTGATATTGATATTAAGGATAAACCTGAAGTGAAGAATGTGGTGGCAGATCATCTCTCCTGATTAGAGCATCTTGAGGAATCTTAGCAGACTGATCCCATTTCTGAGACCTTCCCAGATGAGGCGATCCTTGCTATCGTCTCTCTCCCGTGGTACGCCGACATTGTGAACTATCTTGTGGCCAAGAAAGTTCCACAAGTTTTGCCCATGCATCGACTTGAGACCTTTTTTGTGAAGGCCAAGTTCTATCACTATGAGGTTCCCATCCTTTATCATGAAGGAGTGGATAGCATCTGACTTCGGTGCATTCCTCAGGAGGAGTACCATAGCATCCTCACATATTGCCACAAGCTTGAGGGAGGAGGACATCATTCTGGGAGGAGAACGACATAGAAAGTGCTTTAATCCGACCTATGGTGGCCTACCCTCTTCAAGGATTCTGATTAATTCGTGAAGAGGTGTACTGACTGTCAAAGGATGGACACATGTGGACAGCGTGATATGATGCCGATGCAACCCATTCAACTATGTGAGGTTTCTGACACATGGGGCATCAATTTCATGGGTTCATTCCCTAAAGTTCAAGGATTAGAGTACATTCTATTGGTCGTGTATTATGTGAGTCGTTGGGTTGAGGCCATACCCACCCGAACTGCAGATGATAGGACTGTTTGCAATTTTTTGAGGAAGAATTTCATTTCACGATTTGGGGTGCCTATAGTTTTGATATCTGACGGGGGATCTCATTTCATCAACGACAAGGTAAAGGCCCTTGCTAGCGATTTAAGCATAGACCATCGAGTTTCCACTCCTTATCATCCTCAGACCAATGGTCTTGTTGAAGTTTCGAATAGAAAGATCAAGACAATATTGCTGATGGTAGACCTCTGATGTCCGCAAAATCACCAAGACTCGAGTGAATAAAATAGATCAAGGGTCATTGCGACCCGGATCTTGGAGATAATGCAGACAGTCAAGAAAATAAGGATCAGACCACTAAAACAATGTAAAAGTCAAAGGAACTCAATAGTGGCCCCGGCTATTAGATTAGCCTGGTATAGCGACCAGGGTCGAACATAAGGAGCACGTGATGGCCTCGCGGCCTACGAAGTAGTCAGAAATAAAATCAAACAAAAGAAAATGGTTTTTTGATGGGTTTTTAATAATTTTTATATTTTTTTCGGATTTTGTAATTAATAAAGAAAATAAGAAAACAAATAAACAAGCAACTTGGACGAATTATTTAACTACTCAAAATTCACCCAAAAATTGAAACAAAAATGTTTTTATATTTTTTATATTTTTCTATGTTTTTGTTTAATTTTTGGGGTTTTTCTGATTTTTAGAAAATTTTATAAAAATAAAACAAGAGAAGAAAAGAGTGCTGTTGTCTAGTCAGACTTGGAGGGCCAAAATAAAATAGATAATGGCCCTATCTAAGCCTGGGGATAAATTTTCTGTAAAGTGTGAAACACAAGAAAAATTTAGCACTGGTTTTATTAATTTTTGATTTTTCAATTATTTATTAGAATTTTTATAAGTTTTTCAATGTTTTTTAATTTTTGTAGATTTTATAAATCCAAAAATGATCAAAATTGGTCAGAAAATCAAACAACACAAAACAAACAATATCTATATTTTTTGTTATTTTTAAAGGTATTTTAATATTTTTTGTGGTTTTTAAAACTAGATAGTAAAGAAAATGCCTGTTTTTGAATTTTTAAAAATTATAAAAAGAGTAAAAAATGTCTCCAAAATTTAGAGAAAATTTTACACCAAGGCAGGAGCCATGTATCCAATTGTCATCAAATTTGGAGTAGTTTTGATATTTTATTAAAAATAAAAACCAAGGCACAGTGCACAGGGAGCTGAATGCAATTAAAATAAGTTCCAGAGCGCCTTGAGTAACACGGCTGGAAAGTATAGGGGCTAAAGTGTAAAAAGCCCTGAGAACCACGCGCGTAGCACGTGTGTTACTCTCGGAGGGGCATAGGTGTCATTCCCATTTTAAAAGATGTCAACAATAATAGTCCAAAATCGTAGGGAAGAAAATGCAAATATCCCACTAAAACACGTGGCGAAGCACGTGGCCACTATAAACAAGGGTATACAAGCAAATAACAGAAACAACAGGGTCCTCGATGCAATATGTCCAAAATAAAAACAACTAAACTTGATATTTACAGGAATAAATATTAACACTAAAAAGATGAGGGCCTAAGGGTAAATTACCCTTTATTTAAGCCGAGCGCCAGATGGATGCCACATAGCAGATCAGACGGTGGAGGGGGCGCGGCTCACAGCAAAGGAACCCTCAGTGCAGATCTGACGGCTGGAAATCCCCCACGTGGAAGATCGGACGACTGGAATGCGACGTGGGTAAACGAAGGAACCCAGCTCAGATCGGACGGTGGAGGTTTAGACACATGGATGATCAGACGTCTCCTGTGCGCTGTGGCTAAACCTCGCTGATCTGACGGTCGAGATCCACCCTCTGATGATCAAACGGCTGCTGCTACTCCTCAAATGAAAGACCCGATGTGAATCTGGAGCTGGAGGGCGATCGGACGGCCGGGGAGGATGCTCGATGAACTCGACGCCGGTGAGTTTCGCCGGGCTCGTGCGCATACAGGCGAGCTCCTCGGAGGCTACTGAAGATCGGAGAAGATGCGCCTGGGCCTCCCGCGTCTAAAGAGCTCCTCCGATGACGCAACGGAGCTTCGGAGAGCTCAGGCGACACCGGCATAGGTTGAACAGCTGCTCCAGAACATCGAGCCCTCAGATGGGCTCACTTTGACCTGCAAAGCACGATAACATGCTCCTAGGTCGAGGGCAAAGTGCCTCGACCCGATTAGCGGTGGTGGAGGTGAACGGTGCGTCGAGGCGAGCGAGCTCCGGCGGAGCGACGGTGATGAAGCTCGGTTCCCAGTTCCTGTGCGAACTGGGGTGAATGGATGGCGAAGAAGGTGCGTGGGAGGAGTGCGAAGGTGTGGGTTGACTCCGATGATCGAAAGGTGGGCTAAGGTGGTCGGAATCGGGGTTCGTCGGCGACGGGGTGATTTGGGCGATACTCTAAATTAGCTAAAGTGAGAAGGTAAGAAGGCTACCTACTGGTCGAGTTCGAATGGGGAAGAGCTGGGGAAGCTCCATGTCCTAGCCTCGAGGGCCGTCGATGCCCGAGGCTCGAGCACCACGTCTGGGCGGTGCACGACGGCGTGAAGCTGCCGGATCGATGGTCCAGCTGCTCCCTCCTCGCTGCAACACGGCCGGACGCAAGTTGTCACTCTGGTGGTGGCTATGGAGGTCCTAGGGTGAAGAGAGCTGATACAAAGATGCGTCAAATTGCGGCCGGAGCTGATGCTTTATACGAGTGCAGGTCCGAGAAGAGAAGGTCGGGCAGGGTTCCGCGAAGCGTGGATCCCAACGCGGATATGACGGCGTGGATCTCGGATCCAGGATGGATGATCGGAGCTCGAGGTTTGGCGATTTGGCGATCGGGTCATGACGCAATAAATCTGTGAAGTCGGGTCGGGCGTGCATGACCCGTGGGAAGTGGTCCAAGGGGGGAAGTTGACCGGGGGGTCAACATCCCCCGTGGACCAATCAGAAGAGGCCACGTGTAAATGATTTGGAAATTAATTTTAAAATAGAAAATGGCCGAATTATTAAAAACTCAAAACATGGAAAATGTTTATTTTATTTTAAACTATTTTTTGTGATTTTTAATTATTTTTTTAAAATAAAAATAAGGTATATACAATATAGTGCTATATATAGGTATATATACAATATTGATTTTTAATTTTTGATTTTTAATTAATTATTTTTGTACAT
Organism: Ottelia alismoides; assembly: GCA_037367405.1. Taxonomy (NCBI): domain Eukaryota; kingdom Viridiplantae; phylum Streptophyta; class Magnoliopsida; order Alismatales; family Hydrocharitaceae; genus Ottelia; species Ottelia alismoides. The sequence goes on along the minus strand of JAZKJV010008889.1, from coordinate 720,582 downwards.
TTTTATTCACATTTTATATTTTATTTATTTATAGCATAAAATTAGGAATATTTTGATGTTTTTTTATTTTTATTATTTATGTACAAGGGTTAAATAAATAGATGTTTACATCTATATACATGTTATATCTACAATGTTTCTTTTGGTTTTTATTTTTGTTCTTTTTATTTAATTTTTGTTTTTATGGTTTTTATTTTATTTATTTACACATTGAAATATGGGGTATATACAAATTTTTATGGAAATTAATTTATATATTTACAAGGTGAAATAAATAGGTAGGAGTGTTCTATTTACAAGGTGAATATATACAAGAGTAGAAGATATTTTAATTTTCTTATTTTTATTTTGATTTTGTATTTACAAATATTTACAAATATATACAAGCCCATTTTATTTTATTTTTAGAGGAAAATATTATTATTTTATTTACAGATATATTTACACATGAGCTCCCTATCTCTCTCTACTTTGGCTTTTATGCGGTCAGGCCCATGCTGAGCCCTCCCTTGGGACTAGGTTGCTCAATATTTATTCTAAATATCTCCCTCTTTTTCTTTTAATTCTTTATTCTTTTATTTTTGCACAAAAACATGCTAATTATTAGTTTTTACACAATGCATGCACTTTAGTAATTATTTGTATTTACAGATATCTACATGTATTTGCAAAGGTTTTTGTAGCTCAAATATAAGAATAAAGAGTGATGAATGAGTGTTCATCACCCCCTATACTTAACTTTGCTAGTCCCTTAGCAAACACTTATTTGAAAAAGAAGTGAAAAAGAGAAAGAAAAAGAAAAAGAAAAAGCGGAGAATGTACATGGATCAAGGTTGAATATTAAACTTGCCTTCATTAAATTGAATTATGGAGCTCGATCAGATCTTTGGATTATTAATGTGTCGGAACCTTATTTGGACTTAAGTTTAAAACTCAACAGCCTCTAAGTTCCACTAATCTATAACCAGGACTCCTCAACAATCCAGATCAGAACAAGTCACCAAACACAAACCCTGAAGACCATGAATCTTTCCTTGTACTGTGAATGTGAAGTATAAGATCTCCACCTCAGAAATGGCAACTTGATAACCCTCCCCAACAAGGTAACTCTATGACCCCAATCTGGCCACTCTTTCCTCGAGGAGCGGGGTATTCCCTTCTAAGTTCAAGTTCAACCGGCTCAAGAAGAGGGGACGAAGAGAATGGACCATGGCCAGTGTAGCCATGTATCCTTGGGAGCTCAACCAGTGTAGCCAAGTCTCCCTGCTGCAAGCTACATAAGGTGGGACATGAATCTCAAGCTTTGCTTATTGCACTATATACATACTATCAGACCCACCACTTCTTTGGAGTTATTTTCTTTTTGCATTTTTTTTTCAAGTGCATCTATACAACATATACATGTGCAGCATATATACAAGGAGTTTTTCCTCTTGAGCAAGTAGACTATCCCTCTTTTGAAGCATTATTGCAACCCAGAACTCCCGTCGTTAGACCTCATGGCAACCAGACCAAGTTGAGATGCACTTCCTTCACTAAAAGAAGAAGAGAGGTTCCGCCTAGAAGTACTACCTTCATATGCTACCCCAAGTCAAGGAAGACTGCCTCCTCACCACCTCATCCGTAGAGAGCTCGGTGCAAAGTGTTGTGTCCAAGTAAAGCCATTGTCTATATGAGTCATGTGTGTGTTGTTAAGTGCTCTACTTAGGCTCATTGAGATGACATGTGATCATAGCCTAGTGGACTCAAAGAATTAAGTCGCTATGGACCTGAAAAGCCTTAACCCTAAGTCCTATAAGGTTCCTCTTAGAATTAGGTGGATTAAGATCTTAATCAAGCTCCATTTCCCAATTTAATTCTAGGCTAGTTTAAATGTCAACTATAATCCGGAAAAACTATATACATATATACGAAGATGCTATTTACACAATGTGTACACACATGCAAAATTTTTTGAAAATGTTTTGAAATCATGGATGTATGTTTGAATGCAAGTTTTGCAAAATATTTACACACATTTACACAAGATTTTTGCAAACTTTTGATTTTCAAAACATTTTGGAAAAATTTTGTACTATATACATAATTTTGATATACACATATTTACATAAACTTTACACAAAAATTTTTTGAAAATATTTTTACAAAAATAATTTTGTACAATAGCTATGTATGTGCAAATAAAAGAATGATTATTTACAGGAAACTTTTTTTATTTTTATGGATTTTAGGTTTTTAGGTTTGTAGCCAATTTTATTTATTAACACACTCACACAAAGTACGAGTTATGGCTAAAGTATATATGAAATATATACACACCCGCCTATACTTAGCTCTAACGATGTCCTCAGAGTCAAGAGCGATGAAGAAGACGTAACTCGTGCTATGTATAGAGAAGTGAAAAGGAAGGCTATATACAAAGAAGAATGAATGAATAGAAAATAAAGAAGATCTCGGCTTTTCCCCCTATACTTAGGATCAAGTAATCCTAAGTATAGCAGGCTGTACACAAAGGGAAAACCGAGTGGAGAATGTACATGGTCTACCCCCCCTATACTTAGGGTAAAATATCCCTAAGTATAGGCAGCAAAACAGGGGTAAAATGAATCAAAAGAAATACCCAATGGTCCTACATCCCCCCTATACTTAGGGTAAAGTACACCCTAAGTATAGCATAATCAAAAGATGAAGAAAGGGATGTGGGACTAAAGAGTGGAATGATATGGACATCTGGATCTATACAGGTCGAAAGAACAGTGATAATCAGGCGTGAGATGCAATAGATGTGAGTCAAGAGACCACATCTCACGCAAACTGAATAGGGGCAACATCAACGACCCGCGGCTCATGATCTAGAAATGGCTTGAGCCGCTGGCCGTTCACTCGAAAGGTACTCTCAGAATACAACTCAGATATGTCAATGCTAAAGTTGTCGTGTATTTTTCTCACAAGATAAGGTCCCTTCCATTTGCTCTGTAGCTTCCCTGGAAATAGACGAAGCCTAGCATCAAACAACCGTACTCTCTGTCCAGGCTCAAAATGTTTGTGGCTGATATGAGAATCATGCCACTCCTTCACTCTCTCCTTGTACTGTAGGCTGTTTGAGAAGGCGGTATCTCTAAGCTCCTCCAAGGCTACTAACTCTGCCCTCCTCTGGTCTCCTACACTATCTGGATCCATAAGAATATCCGTGACTGCCCAAAGTGACCTGTGTCTCAGCTCAACAGGGCGGACGACTTTCTGCAATATAGTCTTGATCTCCCTGTTCAACACCTCGGCTAGACCATTCGTATGTGGATGATATGGAGTAGCAAGTCGATGGTCTATGCCTAACTCGCTAGCAAGGGCCTTTACCTGGTCGTTGATGAAATGAGACCCCCCATCCGAAATCAATACTCGAGGGACCCCGAACCGCGTAATGACGTGCTTCCTCAAAAACCTGCAAACTGTCCTGGCATCAGCGATTCGGGCGGGGATAGCCTCAACCCAACGACTCATATAATCAACGGCCAATAGAATGTACTCAAATCCCTGACTCTTAGGGAATGGACCCATGAAATCGATGCCCCATGCGTCAAAAACCTCACAGAAGTGAATGGGCTGCATCGGCATCATATCACGCTGTCCACAAGTGCCCATCCTCTGACAGTCAGTACACCTCTTCACGAACTCATCAGAGTCCTTGATGAGGGTAGGCCACCACAAGCCATACTGGAGCACTTTCTGTGCCGTTCTCCTCCCAGAGTGATGTCCTCCTGCCTCAAGCTTGTGGCAGTAAGTGAGGACGCTATGGTGCTCCTCCTGAGGAATGCACCTACGCCAGACACTATCCCCTCCTTCGTGGTAAAGGATGGGATCCTCCCAGTGGTAGGACTTGGCCTTTGTGAGGAAGGTCTCAAGCCTCTGCCTGGGCCAATCTTGTGGAACTTTCTTAGCAACAAGAAAGTTCACAATATCGGCATACCACGGGAGAGAGGAGATAGCAAGGATCGCCTCTTCTGGGAAGGTCTCACAAATAGGGTCAATCTGCTTAGAATCCTCAAGATGCTCTAATAGGGAGAGATGATCCGCCACCACATTCTTGACTCCAGGCTTATCCTTGATCTCAATATCGAACTCCTTGAGTAGAAGGATCCATCTAGTCAGTCTGGCCTTGGCATCCTTCTTTGCCATGAGGTACCTGATGGCAGTATGATCCGTAAACAGGGTCACCCTAGATCCAATAATGTACGATCTGAACTTATCTAGGGCGAAGACTACGGCTAGCATCTTCTTATCTGTGACTGTGTAGTTCCGCTGCGCGGAATCCAATGTGCGGCTAGCGTAGTGGATAGCAATTGGGACTCCATCCCTCCTCTGTCCCAGCACGGCCCCTACGGCAAAATCGGAGTCATCCGTCATGATCTCGAATGGGAGAGACCAATCAGGCGGCTGCAGAACAGGAGCCTCAACAACACATCTCTTGAGAGTCTCGAAGGACGAAAGACACTTGTCATCGATAAGGAACTCGGTGTCTTTCGTTAGCAGGTCAGTCAACGGCCGGGCAATCCTGCTGAAATCATGAATGAATCGTCGGTAGAAACCGACGTGCCCCAGGAATGACCGTACCTGCCGCAAATTAGACGGCGGTGCGAGTTTTCTAATGACATCTACCTTGGCCGGATCAACCTCCATGCCCATGTTGGAGATGATATGGCCAAGCACCGTCCCTTGAGTCACCATGAAGTGACTCTTCTCCCAAGATAACACCAAGTGAACCTCTATACATCGCTGAAGTACTCGGTCTAGGCAGTCAAGACAGGAGTCGAATCCGTCACCGTAAACTGAGAAATCATCCATGAAGACCTCCAAGCACTCCCCTACCATGTCCGAAAAGATCGACAACATGCATCTCTGAAAGGTCGCAGGGGCATTACATTGCCCAAATGGCATGCGTCGGAAGGTGTATGTGCCGAAGGGATAGGTAAAGGTAGTCTTGTCCTGGTCCTCGGGAGCGATGGCCACCTGGTTGTAGCCCGAGTACCCATCCAGAAAACAGTAGTGGCTCTTATATACCAATCTCTCAATGATCTGATCTATAAAGGGCAGGGGGAAATGATCCTTCTTGGTGGCCTGGTTGAGTCTCCAGTAGTCAACGCAGACCCGCCAAGAAGTGGGTACCCGTGTAGCAATCTCCTCTCCAGACTCACTGACCACTGTAGTGATGCCCGTCTTCTAGGGCACCACATGCAAAGGGCTGACCCACTTGGAGTCGGAGATGGGGTAGATAAAATCGGCACTCTACCATTTCGAAATCTCCTTCATGACAACCTCTCTTAGATTCGGATTCAGCCTCCGCTGGAACTCACGTGACGGCTTCGCCTCATCCTCGAGATAGATATGGTGGGAGCACAGGGCCGGACATATCCCCTGGAGATCTGCTACGCTCCATCCTATCGCCTTGCGGTTCTTTTCAAGAATTCCCATCAAATGGGATTCCTGCTCTCCAGTCAAATCGACGGAGATAATGACTGGGTACATCTCATGCTCACCCACAAGGAACCTATACTTCAGCGACGTAGGAAGCGGCTTTAGCTTTGGACAACTGGGTGCTGGTGGTTCTGGCCTCTGAAAAGTCTGCGTGAACGCTACCAAATCTGCATGGGAGAACTGAAACTCTCTGTCACTCTCAAAATCTGGAGAAGGCTGCCCTGCTAGACTGTCTCTGCTCTGCTCGGCATCTACCTCCTCCCTATCTGCAGGCTTAGTGGAAGTCAGGTCTGGCATATAATCATCATAATATACCAAGTCAGACTCTGACTCCGAGGGATCTGTATCATCCAAGGTGGCATCAACACCACCATCATCACAAGAATCTGTCTCACGGTCGAGAACCGGCTCTGCTGCCTCTAAAGTATCCTTGACCAGGAATGCGCTCTCCAAGCTCTCCTCTGCTGTCGTCTCTGCATCAGCGGACTCTGAAAGTGAGAGGATGGCCCGTGCTGCTGGATCTGCCCAAACTGCCTCATCGTCTGTGATCACAAAGTCACAGTCCTAGTGGATGTCTAGCCTGGCATTTGTCATCTGCTCTGTGTCTGAAGTCGTCTCTGAGCATGCTCTATCTCTGGCTCAGCTGTCCTCAACCGTCTCTATTTGTACACTTTCACCCTCGACGCGAAAGTATACCTTCCTGCTATCATGGTCAGTCACCGCCTTAGTTGTGGCCAAGAACGGACGACCGAGAATGATGGGGGTATCGGTCACGGACTCAGGGATCTCCATGTCCAACACTACGAAGTCCACGAGGAATTGCAGGCCCTGAATCGTGACGACAACGTCTCGCAACAACCCCTTCGGCCTCTTGACAGATCGATCAGCAAACTGAAGGACTGTCCTGCTCTGTCTAAGAGTGCCCAACTCGAAGCGGTCGAGAAGGGCTGCCAGAAGTAAGTTGATCGATGATCTGCTGTCCAATAGAGTACGGTCGAACCTCTGCTCACTGATATGGCATCTGACATATGGGGCTCCTGAATCTGGCCTCTTGGCCGGCAGACGGTTCTGGATCGCGAAATAAGTGGCTCTCGTCAACACATGGACCTCTGAGTGGTGGTTCCTCCTCTTCCTCCTGACTGTAGTCCTGTCTCTAAGGGAACGCTGAAGAAGAGGGATGCGCTGCAAAGCCTCCTGAAGAGTCAACTGTATGTGAAACCGATCTATCATCTGCTGGCTGAACTCTTCCTGCTCTCTCTTTTTGGGATTTTCATTTTTCTTCCCCTTCCCCTTCTGAAGGGCTCTAGAGAAGGGGATCACAGGGTCCTTCTCAGGTGAAGGACTGGGAAAGGGTCTAGACGGTTCGACGACCGGATCCACACATACATCATGCACCACAGTGGGACCAGAAGAAAATAAACCCTTTCCTTTATTCACAGAAGTGTTTCGAGATACATCAGTAACAGGAAAAACAATAGGAATCTCAGAAGACTTGGTGGCATCAGCACCACCATCAGCTGGTAGACGGGCGGCCTCAGTACCGCGCTCTGGCTCGGCAACATGGGTGGCCTCAGTACCACCTCCTCCAACTGGTGAAACGGCGGCCTCAGTACCGCCGGTGGAATCAACATCCTTGGTGGCATCAGTACCACCGTCATCATTTCTAGCGGCCTCAGTACCGCTCTCCTCCTCGCCTGGTGCTCTGGATGGATCCTCAGAGTGTCGCTCAAACGAGTCGCCGCCTGCTGGCATCCTACCGCTCCTAAGTATGACAAAATCAGTATCAAAAAGATATGCGGACATATCACCAAAAGTATCACTCGGAGTGGCATACTCAGTACAAGCTACCTGCTTAGATTTCCTCTTCAGGTTGTTGGGATTCGGCTCAATCTGGGCAGGGATGGCGGCCTTCCCTCTCACGATGTCCCGCATCTCCTGGCGGAACTCATCCATCTCCCATCGAAAGGTAGCCTGCTGATATGTGAGAAGGAGGGCTATATCATCTAAGGCGGGGCTCTCGTAGGGTGGCCCATGAGAGCCCGACGGGTAGCCTCTCTGGTAGTGAGGCTGCTGGAACTGCTGTTGTGGCTGAGAGGGGTAAGAATGTGGCGGATGCTGCTGCTGGTGAGGCTGATCATGCCTCCAAGACTGTCCCTGCTGATAGGGACGAGGACCATACTGCGAAGACTGCTGCTGCTGCTACTGTGGGTACACAGGGGGCTGCTGCTGCTGGTGTTCCCTCTGATGGTTGTACTGGCCACCCTGTCCTGACGGCTTCTGCTGGGGCTGGGTACCTCCGGCCGCCCAAAGGAATCCAGGATGGTCTCATCGGATACCGGGCTGGGGGCGGTCATACCAAATCCCGTTAACATCCATCAATGGCTCTGTTTCGTATTGGGGTGGCGGGAGCACTGTCAGAGGCTGATCCGGCAGGTATACCACCATCTGAGTGTCAATGGATGGTGGTGCCTGGTAGGTGAGCTGCGGCTGCTGGTACGGCTCCGCCTGTACAAGATAGACCTGTCTAGGCTGCTGGTGTGAGCTGGAGCATTGGGACGAGCTGTTGCTGCTACTCGGATCACCTCGTGCCTGAAGACGAGGCTGTGAAGCCGTCTGTGCCTCTTGGAGACACATGAGCTGTGTCTTCAGGTCACTCAGAGTCTGTGCCATCTGCTCCATCTGCGTGATGCCCTGACACTGCTTCTTCTCGATAATCTCCATCCGGTTTAGCTTCTCGCTGATAATCCCCATGTCTGCGGCTGAGGACTCGGCCTGTGCTGCTGCTACCGCTGACGAACTGGATGGACCGGCGTCGACCCGTGCTATCCTCTTGTACTGCACGGTCTGTGTCTGCTGGGGTCTGCCCTGTGTGTACAATCGGGTCTGGGACATCACCATATAGTTCTCGGCCATCTCCTCGTAGATGGCCCAGACCTGATCGTGATCCTTGGCGAAGTAAGACCCACCACAAGAAGCGTTCACCAAGCCCTGAAGCTCTGGTGTCAGCCCACTGAAAAAGCTCTGAACAAGGTTCGGCTTGGAAATGTCATGGTGCGGGCATCTGTCGGTCAGCTCTCGAAACCTCTCCCATGCCTCGTGAAACTGCTCGTTGGGGAGCATGGAGAAGTTGCTGAACAGGGCTCTAGCGGCGTTCGTCCGCCCGAGTGGATAGTACTTATGCAAGTACTCGGTGCGGAGCTGCTCCCTGGTGTAGACGAACTTCCCCAAATGCTTCAGCCAAGTGGCTGCTCTGTCAGCTAAGGAGAAGGGGAAGGCAATCATCCTGATGGTATCCTGGTCCACCTGACGGTCGTGGACTGTGGTGCAGATCATTAGAAACTCCTGGAGGTGGAGATGGGGCTCCTCTGTGGCGAGCCCATGGAAATGGGGGAGGAGCTGCAAAGTGTTCGGGGGGGAACTTGAAGTCCCCTACGATGGCTGGTAGAACAACCCAATGGTGCATCAGTGTCGATCCGGGGTTGTGCAACTCCCGCATCGGTCTCGGTGGATCTGTTGCGGTTGCTACGGCTGCTGCGGCTGCTGCCGCAGCCTCATCGGGTATCCTCGGCCCATCTCTACGCTGCTCTCGATCTGCTCTCAGCTGCTTCATCTTGCGCCTCATATCCAACATAAATGCTCCCTGATCCCTCAACTACTGCTGCATTGTCTCGAGGGAGGCGATCAGGGTGGAGTTTATTGCACCCTGGTCCAGAACGAGATGCTCATGCTAATGACCTCTGGTGTGATCATCAGAACTGCCAGCCATCGTCTCTGCAAAATCAAAACATCCAAACTCAGGTGCCGATAAATCATCTGTCTGTCTCTCCTCTGGCACTGGTATCTCGGTCTCAGAAGAAGGGGGGTCGAGGGGAAACAGGGTGGAGTCGTACTCGGGTTCGGAGAGCAGGTCTCAGCTCTTGCTAACCAACCTAGATGAGCGGGTAGACGCGCCCGAAAGCGGTGCAGCTAGAGGCTGCCTAAGAGATCGTCTGCCCATCATCTTGATGTGGCGAGTAGTGCGGATGAGATCTGGAAACAACTACGATCACAAGCAAACCCCCAATTCACCAACGCAACGCGAGCTGAAGACCGTAAAGGCTCGGTCAATCTATCTTGTCAATTTTTATTTTGGTAAGCAGTCAGGATATCAGAGCGATTACATGACCAGTTGGGATACCCGATATTTTCCCAACCGACTGTCCCGTACAGAAATAGCCGGTAGTCAGTCGAGAAGAATATCGGAGGGCTCTATCTAGTGTTCGGGGTCACTCTCTCGCACAATCAAACAGACAATGAGGGGGTTGCTCTCCCCAAGACAGATTTTAAGTGAGGTGTCTTTTAGGGTCGATAGTGTTAGCAGTCCCAAATTTTATTGTTTTTCTTTTTAGATATTTTTCAATAAAAACAAAAACGCCTAACGAATTTTTCGATTCTCCTGGTTATTAAGTCAAAAACAGGGGGAGAAGACGAAAAAGTCGATGCGCGATGAAATCAATGATGCATGCAGAGTAAGAAATGCGTACCTGACTCCAGCAGTCTACATGCAAGATGATCCAGGAAGAATTGAAAGACAGAAATAAAACTACCTAAATGGTGCAAGTGGAAAACCGAGTCCCTAAACAGGCAATTTCTACTCGAAAGAACCGTCTAGCTGGTCACCAGCCTCCGATCCAAAGGGTCCGGTCTCGGTCTACCCCTCCTCCTCCCGACAAATCGGGTTCAGGAGCAGAGCTTGGCAGGGCAGGCTGCGGCACGTAGACTCGAAGGAAGCAAGTCAGCTATTTTTATTAATCTTTTATCTGTAGGTCCAATTATCGAACTATAGGCACAAGAAGATATATTAGGTGTTTGGATCCTACTAGTTACGTCACAATCAACATAAATTCCTAAGGCTAGGGGCTCGATAAAAACCGCGAGAAACTGGAAAAGGCAGTGAAAAACAAAAGCCGCGTAAAAAGCCGCGAAGAAAGAAAAACAACCAAAGGGTCCCCCGAGCACATCGGTGCTCGACGAAACAGACCCGAGAGTGTCCAAGTCCAGCTGTCCCTGTATTATTACACAATTCAACTGAAATAAAGTCTAATGTAACCTAAACTAATCCTCTCCCACTCAGCTACTCTCTCACGCTCTCCTGCAGCTCCGTGTAGAAGGGAGCCGCCTCCGATCACCGTGGTTGCGTTGGCTTCTCGAGAGTCGTTGCCTCGGTCCTCGGGCCCTCACAAGAAAACAACAGAGTGTTATCAACCAGATAAAATAATCAAATAAAGACAGGAAAAATAAACAGGGGTATATGTGCAAAAATAGCTGGAAAAATAAACAAGCAAAAGAAAACAAAAACAAAAATAAAAAAATAAAATAAAATAAAATAAAACAAAATCAAAATAAAAAACTGCGAAAAACCACGGACTCAGAAAGAGCCGCGGAAAGCCGCAAAAAAGAAGACAAAATAAAGAGAAAATCAAAATAGACTACTAAGCCGTGCTCCCCAGCAACGACACCATTCTGATGTCCGCAAAATCACCAAGACTCGAGTGAATAAAATAGATAAAGGGTCGTTGCGACCCGGATCTCGGAGATAATGCAAACAATCAAGAAAATAAGGATCAGACCACCAAAACAATGTAAAAGTAAAAGGAACTCAATAGTGGCCATGGCTATTAGATTAGCCAGGTATAGCGACCGGGGTCGAACACAAGGAGCACGTGATGGCCTCGCGGCCTACGAAGTAGTCAGAAATAAAATCAAATAAAAGAAAATGGTTTTTGGTGGGTTTTTAATACTTTTTATATTTTTTTTTGGATTTTTTAATTAATAAAGAAAATAAGAAAACAAATAAACAAGCAACTTGGACGAATTATTTAACTACTCAAAATTCACCCAAAAATTCAAACAAAAAAGTTTTTATGTTTTTTATATTTTTCTATGTTTTTGATTAATTTTTGGGTTTTCTCATATTTTTAGAAAATTTTATAAAAACAAAACAATAGAAGAAAAGAGTACTGTTGTCCGGTCAGACTTGGAGGGCCAAAATAAAATAGATAATGACCCTATCTAAGCCTGAAGATAACTTTCCTGTAAAGTGTGAAATACAAGGAAAATTTAGGCACTGGTTTTATTAATTTTTGATTTTTCAATTATTTATTAGAAATTTTATAAGTTTTTCAATGTTTTTTAATTTAATAGTTTTTAAAAATCCAAAAATGACCAAAATTGGTCAGAAAATCAAACAACACAAAACAAACAATATCTAATTTTTTGTAATTTTTAAAGGTGGTTATTATTTTTTTGTGGTTTTTAAAACTAGACAGTAAAGAAAATGTGTGTTTTTTGAATTTTTAAAAATAATAAAAAGAGTCAAAAATGTCTCCAAAATTTAGAGAAAATTTTACACCATGGCAGGAGCCATGTATCCAATTTTCATCAAATTTGGAGTAGTTTTGCTATTTTATTAAAAATAAAAACCAAGGCATAGTGCACAGGGACCTGAATGCAATTAAAATAAGTTCCATAGCCCCTTGAGTAACACGGCTGGAAAGTATAGGGGCTAAAGTGTAAAGAGCCCCGAGAACCACGCGCGTAGCACGTGTGTTACACTCAGAGGGGCATAGGTGTCATTCCCATTTTAAAAGATGTAAACAATAACAGTCCAAAAGCGTAGGGAAGAAAATGCAAATATCCCACTAAAACACGTGGCGAAGCACGTGGCCACTATAAACAAGGGTATACAAGCAAATAACTGAAACAGGAGGGTCCTCGATGCAATATGTCCAAAATAAAAACAACTAAACTTGATATTTACAGGACTAAATATTAACACTAAAAAGATGAGGGCCTAAGGGTAAATTACCCTTTATTTAAGCCGAGCGCTGGATAGATGCCACGCAGCGGATCAGACGGTGGAGGGGGCGCGACTCACAGCAAAGGAACCCTCGGTGCAGATGTGACGGCTGGAAACCCCCCACGTGAAAGATCGGATGGCTGGAATGCGACGTGGGTAAACGAAGGAACCCAGTTCAGATCGGACGGTGGAGGTTTAGCCACGTGGATGATCGGACGTCTCCTGTGCTCTGTGGCTAAACCTCGCTTATCTGACGGTCGAGATCCACCCTCTGATGATCAAACGGCTGCTGCTACTCCTCAAATGAACGGCCCGATGTGAATCTGGAGCAGGAGGGCGATCGGACGGTCGGGGAGGATGCTCGATGAACTCGACGCCGGCAAGTTTCGCCGGGCTCGTGCGCGTACAGGAGAGCTCCTTAGAGGCTACTGAAGATCGGAGAAGATGCGCCTGGGCCTCCTGCGTCTAAAGAGCTCCTCCGATGACGTAACGGAGCTCCGGAGAGCTCAGGCGACACCGGCGGAGGTTGAGCTGCTGCTCCAGAACATCGAGCCCTCAGATGGGCTCTCTTGACCTGCAAAGCACGACAACAAGCTCCTGGGTCGAGGGCAAAGTGCCTCGACCCGGTTAGCGGTGGTGGAGGTGAACAGTGCGTCAAGGCAAGCGAGCTCCAGCAGAGCGACGGCGATGAAGCTCGGTTCCCAGTTCCTCTGCGAACTGGGGTGAATGGATGGGCGAAGAAGGTGCGTGGGAGGAGTGCGAAGGTGCGGGTCGACACCGATGATCGAAAGGTGGGCGAAGGTGGTCGGAATCGGGGTTCGTCAGCGACGAGGTGATTTGGGCGAAACTCTAAATTAGCTAAAGAGAGAAGGTAAGAAGGCTACCTACTGGTCGAGGTCGACTGGGGAAGAGTTGGGGAAGCTCCAGGTCCTAGCCTCGAGGGCCGTCGATGCCCGAGGCTCGAGCACGACGTCTGGGCGGCGCACGGTGGCGTGAAGCTGTCGGATCGATGGTCCAGCTGCTCCCTCCTCACTGCAACACGGCCGGAGGCAAGCTGTCACTCTGGCGGTGGCTATGGAGGTCCTAGGGTGAAGAGAGCTGATCCAAAGATGCGTCAAATTGCGGCCGGAGCTGGTGCTTTATATGAGTGCAGGTCCGAGAAGGGAAGGTCGGGCAGGGTTCCGCGAAGTGCGGATCCCAACGCGGATATGACGGCGTGGATCTTGGATGCAGGATGGATGATCGGAGCTTGGGGTTTGGCGATTTGGCGATCGGGTCATGACATAGTAAATCCGCGAAGTCGGGTCGGACGTGTATGACCCGTGGGATGTGGTCCAAGGGGGGAAGTTGACCGGGGGGTCAACATCCCCCGTAGACCAGTCAGAAGAGGCCACGTGTAAATGATTTGGAAATTCAATTTAAAATAGAAAATGCCCGAATTATTAAAAACTCAAAACATGAAAAATGTTTATTTTATTTTAAACTTTTTTTGTGATTTTTAATTATTTTTTTGAAATAAAAATAAGGTATATACAATATAGTGTTATATATAGGTATATATACAATATTGATTTCTAATTTTTGATTTTTAATTAATTATTTTTGTACATTTTTATTCCCATTTTGTATTTTATTTATTTATAGCATAAAATTAGGAATATTTTGATGTTTTTATTTTTTTTTGTTATTTATGTACAAGGGTTAAATAAATAGATATATACATCTATATACATGGTATATCTACAATGTTTCTTTTGGTTTTTGTTTTTGTTCTTTTTATTTAATTTTTGTTTTTATGGTTTTTATTTTATTTATTTACACCATGAAATATGGAGTATATACAAATTTTTATGGAAATTAATTTATATATTTACAAGGTAAAATAAATAGGGAGGAGTGTTCTATGTACAAGGTGAATATATACAAGTGTAGAAGATATTTTAATTTTCTTATTTTTATTTTGATTTTTTTTACAAATATTTACAAATATATACAAGCCCATTTTATTTTATTTTTAGAGGAAAATATTATTATTTTATTTACAGGTATATTTACACATGAGATCCCTATCTCTCTCTACTTTGGCTTATATGCGATCAGGCCCAGGCTGAGCCCTCCCTTGGGATTATGTTGCTCAATATTTATTCTAAATATCTCCCTCTTTTTTCTTTTAATTCTTTATTCTTTTATTTTTGCACAAAAACATGCTAATTATTAGTTTTTACACAATGCATGCACTTTAGTAATTATTTGTATTTACAGATATCTACATGTATTTGCAAAGGTTTTTGTAGCTAAAATATAAGAATAAAGAGTGATGAATGAGTGTTCATCAACCTCCCAGACCAGAAGGATTGGTCGCAGCTTTTGGACTCGGTCTTGTGGGCATATCAGACTTCCTTAAATACTCTTTTGGGTACATCTCTCTTTCGCCTCGTTTATGGCAAGCCCTGCCATTTACCTGTTGAGATTAGGCACAAGTCACTTTGGGTTGTCACATATATCTTATTGGATTCAGTGTGTATAGGAGATCAAAGGAAGGCATAATTAGTAGCCCTAGAGGAGCTTATAGACACCGCCTTTTCGAGCAGTCTACAGTACAAGGAGCGAGTAAAGATATGGCATGATACTCATATCAGCCATAAGCAGTTTGAGCCATATTAGAGAGTATGGTTGTTTGATGCCAGGCTGAGATTATTTCCAGGGAAGTTGCAGAGCAAGTGGAAGGGGCATACATGGTCCAATAGGAACATGACAATGGGAGTATTGACATATCCGAGATGTCATCTTAGTCTACCTTTCGTGTTAATGGTCAGCGACTCAAACCATATCTAGATCATGAGCCGTTGGTCGTTGATGTCGCCCCGATTCATTTTGCATGAGATGTAGTCTTTGACTCATCCATTGCATGTCATGCCTGATTATCACTATCTTCCGCCTTGTATAGATTAGAGGTCCATATCTTCTCATTCTTTAGTCCAACACCCCATCTCCATCTTGTGATTATGCTATACTTAGGGTGCACTTTACCCTAAGTATAAGGGGGTGTTAGACTCTTGACTATTCTTTTGATTCTTGTTACCTCTATTTCACTGCCTATACTTTGGGATATTTTACTCTAAGTATAGGGGAGGTAGACCCTGTACATTCGATCACTTGAATTTCCCTTTATGTATAGTCTGCTATACTTAGGATTACTTGATCCTAAGTATAGGGGGAAACACCCAGTCCTCTTCATTCTATTCTTTGATTTGTCGTTGTTGTACAGCTTTCCTTTTCACTTCCTTACACCAAGCACGAGTTATGTCTTCTTCATCGCTCTTGATCCACTATGAGGACATCGTTTGAATTAAGTATAGGGGGTGTCATATATATTACATATATACTTTAGCCATAACTCGTACTTTGTGTAAGTTTGTCAATAAATAAAATGGCTAAATCCTTCACCTAAAAACCATAAAAATTTTAAAACTTTTTTTGTACATAAAATTCTTCCTTGCACATACATAGGTATTTATAAAAATTATTTTTGTAAAAATGCTTGTAAAAATGTTTTGTTTGGAAAAAGTGTGTAAATATTTTTGTACCAAAATTTTGTATATAGTACAAAAGTTTTGTAAAATGTTTGAAAAATAAAAGTTTGCAAAAACCTTGTATAAATATTTGTATATAGTTTGCAAAACTTTCGCATCCGTGCATTCATTCAAAAAATTATCAAAAAATTTGCACATTTTCAAAAATTTTTGCATAAAAAGAATTTTGTATATACTTGTACAGTTTTTTTGAATCATAGATTGACATTTAAACAAGCCTGGAATTAAATTGGAAAATGGAGTTTGTTTAAGATCTTAATCCACTTAACTATAAGAGGAACCATATAGGGCTTAAGGTTAAGACTTTTCAGGTCCATTGGTGACTTAGTTCTTTGAGTCCACTAGGCTATGATCACATGTTATCTTGATGAGCCTAAGTAGAACATTTAACAACGCACACATGACTCTCACAGGCAATGGCTTTACTTGCACCAACACCTTACACATAACTCTCTACGGATGAGGTGGTAAGGGGTAGTTTCCTTTTGCTTGGGGTAGCATACGAGGGTAGTACTTCTAGGCAGAATCTCTCGTCTTCTTTTAGTGAAGGAAGTGCGTCTCAACTTGGTCTGGTGGCATTGAAGTCTAAAGTCAGGAGTTGTGGGATGCAATAATACTTCAAAAGAGGGATAGTCTACTGGCTCAAGAGGAAAAAGTCCTTATGTATATATGCTACACCATGTAGATATGTTGTACATATGCACATCGAAAAAAATGTGCAAATTAAAGAAAAACTCCAAAAAAAGTGGTGGGTCTGATAGAAAATGAATACCCATCAGAGCGTATATAGCCAAATAAAGCAAAGCTTATGTTACCCATTCTCATCTCGTGAAGCTTGCAGCAGGGAGATTTAGCTACACTGGCTGGGCTTCCAAGGATACATGGCTACACTGGTCATGGTCCATTCTCTTCTCCCTCCTCTTCTTGAGTCGGTTGAGCTTGAACTTAGAAGGGAATACCCCGCTCCTCGAGGAAAGAGCTGCCAGACTAGGGCATTAGAGTTACCTTATTGAGGGGGGTTGTTACTTTGCCATTTCTGAGGTGGGGATATACATATCACTTACACAGTACAAGAAAAGATTCATGGTGATTAGAGTTTGTGTATGTAGACTTCTTCTGATCTGGATTATTGAGGAGTCTTGACCATAGATTGGTGGAACTTAGAGGCTGTTGAGTCTTAAACCTAGGTCCAAATAAGGTTCCGACAAACTAATAATCCAATGGTCTGACTGAGCTCCATACTCCAATTTAATGAAGACACGTTTAATACTCAACCTCGATTCTCCTTCTTTTTCTTTTCTTTCTCTATTCACTTCTTTTTCAAATAAGTGTTTGCTAAGGGAATAACAAAGGTAAAGTATAGGGGGGGGGATGAATCCTTGATCATCACTCTTTATTCTTTTATTTTAACTAATTATATTGGCAAAGCATCATGTAAATATATGTAAATACAATAACTTAGCAATATGCATGTATGTGTTAATATTACATAATTAGCATGTATTTGTGCAAAAATAAAAGAATAAAGAAAAAGAAAAAGGAAGGAGGTATTTAGAATAAATACAGAGTGACCCGAACCCCAAGAGAGGGCAAAACATTGGCATGATCGCTAAATAAAACAAGTAGAGAGAGATAGGGCCTACTCTATACTGTACATATCATGGGTGTAAATAAAAAAATAATTTTTGCCAAAATAAAAATAAAAATATGTTTTTACCTCATTGTATATATTTCTAAAAATAAAATAAAAATTAGAAAAAGAAAATAAAAAAGAAAATAAAATTCTCTCTCCTTTATACATAATACATGCATATATATTTACTTATTTATTTATTAGATACTTGTAAATAAATAAGAAAAATAAAACATAAATTATTTTGTACTCCAAAAATTATGTTGTGAATAAATAAAACATAAATTTGGGGTTTTTTGTAAAAATTTAAGATTAAAAATAATTGTACAAAATACATAGGTATAATATACCCTCTATATAATACTCTATATTGTATATAGACTAATTTATTTTTCAAAAAAATAAATAAAAATCGTAGAAAAAATCCTTCAAAAATAATAAACATTTTTCATTTTATTCATTTTTTAACTTAAATTCATTTATTATTTTTAATTTATTTATCTTTCATTTTCCTTACTATTTGTCTTGTAGCGGATTTTGTCTTTTTCCCACGACGCTCCTAATTAGTCCACGTCGGAATATTGACCTGGGTCAACCCCCTCTTCTAGGGCTTGACCCGACCCGACTCGTGGTCGAATCGATTTCTCTTATTTTTCCCCATCGGATCAAGCCACCTACTGCCCCGATTAATCACCCGCACCTTCCTCGTGGATCTGTGACCTTCACGGATCCCAAGGAAGGCGCAAATCACCCTTGGTTCGCATGATTCCACCCGATCTCTCCGTCCACCTGGGAACGCTATAAAGCATCTCATCCTCTTCCCCAGGACGACAGCTCGTGCCTCGCTCCCTTTTGAAACCCTAGCCACCTCTAGCTGAGTGACAACTGCCTGGAGCGCTGCTTGGCGGTCGATTTGGTGCAGTAGGGTCGACGCTTCCCCTTCGTGGTCGGACTTCCGCCGCGATCAGCCTCCCCCGACCGCCGCGTCGAGGTTGAGGCCATCACCCCGATGACCATCCTTGCCTGGAGCTTAGCATCTCTCCTAGACCTTCAAGTAACCCTTTTATCCTCTGCCACTGTCCATTCAATCAGATCTTCCATTTCATTGCCGTCGCGCTTTCGCCAACTCCGACCAGCCGATCGGAGTCTTATCACCTACTCCCAACCACTCAGATCATACCGTACGCTCACCCCCCATCTCGCTTCACAGCCTGATCACCCTGACCCTCGTCCATTAGGTTAAGATTAGGATTTGAATCTCCTCCATCGCCTTCGTCGGAGATCAACTATGCCCCACCTCGCTTCTTTGCTTTTTAGTTCCAATAACTAGGACTGACGCACCGCCCCGAGTCCCAGCTACCCTTCGTAGGTCTTCGAGCACACTGAAGAGTCCTCATTCCACCCATCGGAGGCTCGTCGGAGCAACTCCAGGTCATTGTTGTCGTCACGTTTATCCAGCCGGTGGAGCCTCCATCTAAGTCATTCAGTCGATGCGGAAGCCTTCCACGACCACATCAGAGCCTTCCGATCGATCATCGGAGTTGAGGATCTCATCCTTGGCGCCGGTGATGTTCTCCCCAGAGCTGTTCGTCCAGGCTGCTCCAGCGCTGTTGGATTGGCCCCGTACCTCCAGATATCATTCGGACCGCCGACGCAGTAGAGGGGTCAGGCCGTTAGATGTCAGATATGACAGTCTCTTGCGCCACACATCCCCGACCAGGTCTGGACCGTCAGATATGACACCTGACGTCCATCAGAGCCGCACGTCCAAGCCTTCATCAACGACCGCCACGTAGCCCCCCCCCCCCACGCGCACCTCATGTGCTGCAAGGGTATATATCCATTTTCACCCTGCATTTGTTTATGTTTTTGTTTTAGTCTGTAAAATAAACGTTGTAGTTGAACTTATTTGCATTCTAGTCCCTATAGTTTCTGTTATTTGTTTTTTAGTCCTCCTAGTCTGGAGGCACGTGTGTTGTCACAAGATTAGTGGTGTTCTTAAATTATTAGCCCTGAACATTTCCTGTGTTAATATTTGAGTGAAAGGTTTTCTGAAATTACACTTATGCCATTGTGAATGTTGATTTTATGCATGTGCGGGAATTAATTGGAAAATTACAGAATTGCACCTGGACCTTTTGTGCTTGTTATTGTTTAGTACAAAAACTTAAAATTATTGTGTTTAAGTCCCTACAACTTGTGTGTTTAGTTTTTAATTAAACAAATATCAAAAGTACAACAAAAATTCTTAAAAATTTAGCAATAGCTCCTGCTATTCTGTAATATTTTTGATAATTTTTGTGACACATTTTGAGTTTATTTGTTATTTTAAAAAAATCAAAAATCCTAAAAATTGCTTCCGTCTATTTTAGAAAACCCATAATATAGAAAAAAATACCCTTAAAAATTCCACATAAATTCCTATGTGCTTGCTTTGTTGTGTTTTAATTTCTGTAGCATTTTTTGTTCATTATCATTTATACAATCACTAATAATTAAACACACCATAAAATATTATAAAAATAATTAAAAATTCCTTAAAAATAAAAAAAACTTGTGTTGTCAAGTTCTATAGTTAGCTTTTATTTTCTATTTCCACATAAAATTGCAGTTCGGAATTTAGGGGTATTTTATATATTTTAAAATTGCCTTTTTCTTCGGGCTGTACATTATTTGTTGATTTAGCATTTCTTTTATTTTTAGAAAATTATATGAAATAAAAAAATCCCATAAAATACCCAAAAACACTTGCATGTTTTAAAAATATAAAAATATTTTTTTTTGAAATTTTGAGCTTTTTATACCTTAATAAAAATTGTTGTGTTGTGTTTTCTTTTATTTTCTTATTCTTTTTCTTAAATGAAAATATTAACAAAATAAAATTAAAAAAACCACAAAAAATATTTCTTTTTCTTTGATTTCTCGACTACTTCGTAGGACTATCCCGTGCTCCTTGTATTCGACCCTGGTGGTTATATCAGATTAAATAAATAGTAAGACGGCTTGCCTTGATTTTCGTGTTTGTTTGATTTTGATGGTGGTTTGATTTTTCTTGTTGAGCTTGGCTTGGGTGTTTGAGGCCGCAACGACCTTCGATATCACATAGCCTTGATCGATGTACGCTCATCATCGACCAATCCATGCTGACTTGGTCTTGGAGGTTATGTTATAAATATATCATTCAGCTATATTTATTTTATAAGTCACACTGTACATATATACATATTTAGAATGTGCCTTCTTATTTTATTATTTTATTTATTTACATGATTTTGATGCATAAAAGTGCATTTTTATTCATGAGTCTGATTTCGTTAAAAGATGGAAATTAAGGAATGTTTACATGTATTTTGTCGAAGCCTTAACTATGATTAAGAATTTAATCTCAACAGTCCTCAAGTTCCACAAATCTTTATTTAGGTTCACCTCAATAGCCAGCTTGGATCCAATCATTCATTTTGCTAACTCTATCAACTTTGAATTCAATCTGTACTATATGTGAAATGTTTTATTTCTTCTTGCTCAAAGAAGCAAAGAAACCACCCATCCCAATAATACACTCCCACTGGGCCCTCATCAAGATATTATTTCTTCGAGGAGGGGGTATTCCCTTCTAATGCCAGGTCATGTTGTGTCTACAATCGAATAGAGAGGAAATAGAAGAATGAGAAGAGAATTGGAGTGCGACCAGTGCAGACACATCTCCTTGTGAAGCCCAACCAGTGTAGCTAAGTCGCCACTAAGATGTGCAGGATTTTGGGCGGATGCTTGGACCATTGTGGTCGTATTTGTATTTAGTGTCTTCTTCTTTTAGTTGGCTTTGTAATGTTACTTGCACTACATAAATCTTTTTATGCCTCGACAGATATAGCATCTTTTCATTTCGTCTATTTTTTGAGGTCTTGGAAAATTGTGCCAGCAGATCCTTCCCTCATCCGATGCATTATTTCAACTCCAGTCTCTTCCATCTTTAGACGTCCATGCCACTATACAAGGATGAGAATGCACCACTAAAATGGAATGCCCGTCACAACCCCATGCAAGTTGAGCTATGTGCAAAGTTCATGTGTCCAAAATTGGTTCATTGATGTATAGTTGAACGGATGACACCAAGTGTTTTACTTAGGCACATTTCAGTTGACTTCCCAAACATGGTCTCATGGAACACAAAGATTTACGATAAAGTCCGGAAGAGTCTAAATTCTAATTTCTAACTAGGCTCCATACATTGAAAGTTAAAGACCATAAATGAAGCTCCATCCTTTAGACTGTTCCCAATATTTAGTTCTAGAAATCAAACTTATTCTGAAAAATGCTAATGCAAATGCAACCATGTTTTTGTGAAGTATATTTTCTGTATTTTACTCATTTTTATGAATTTTAAGGATTTTGTAAATTTTTATGAATTTTTGGACTTTGTATTTTAATGAAATTTCCAATTTTCATAAACAAGTCTCTGTACAACAATTTTACAAGATAAATTACCAATATTTTATTTGGATTGAATAACTAATGTATTTTATAAAATTTATATACAAAGAATTTTACAATGATTAAATAAATTTTACACATATTTTAATAGATAAGATTTTAAATAAGTATTATACATATTTTAGATAAATATTTTAAATATATATTTTAAATTAAGAATTTAAAATAAGGATTTTAGACATATGTTACTTATTTACAAGGATTTTGTAAATATAAATAAATAAATGGATTTATTTTAAATTAACCCTTACCCTTTTTTATGGATTTTATAGATACAGAAAATACATAAAGTACGAGTTATGGATGCAAGTATATATGTAATATATACGTACCCCCCCATACTTAGCTTGTGCTATTTCCTCATAGCATCAAAAGAGAAAAAGGACATAACTTGTGCTAAGTAAAAGTGGGTGAGAAAGAATAAAAGAATAGAGGTTAGTCGACCCCCTATACATATGATCAGGTCATCGTAAGTATAGTGGTAGACAAAAATGAGGTGACTGAGCAAACAAAATATACAAACGAAGGAACAAAAGGAGAAAGAAAAATGAAATCAATGAAATCACTCGGTCCCCCCTATACTTAGGATAAGGAATCCTAAGTATAGAAAAGAATGTGGCAAAAAAGTTAGGGACCGCTGATTAGTGTAAAAGAAAGGAAAACATAAGAAAAGAAAAAAAGAAAAAAAATCGAAAGATGTAAATCAATGGGCAGTCAGTCCCCCATAAACTTAAGAATTGGTATCCAAAACATATAAGACAAAAAAATGGGGACGATTGTGGTCTACGGTGAATATACAAGTGATGTACACCAGAAAAACTGAAAGGCTTAAAGGTCTCTGTATAAGATGAAATGGAGTGGAATAGTAGTCATGCATCCCATAAAAAGTAGATCACCTCAACACGGGCCTGATGATCAGTAGCATCCACGAAGTGCTTCAACATGTTCCCATTCACCACGAATGGCTTTGGAACATGTGACACATCTGATATAGCAATACTTCCATTGTCGTGCACCATTCTGACTATGTACGATCCTTCCCACTTGCTCTTTAATTTTCTCTGAAAAATTCTCAATCGTGCATTGAACAACCATACTTTCTGATGAGGAACAAAGACCTTGTGCCGAATATGTCTGTCATACCGTCTCTTCACTTTGTCCTTATAAATGAGGGTGTTCTCATATGCTTGATTGTAAATCTCTACTAGCTCATTCAGATCCATCTTCCTCTTGGAACCTACTTTCTGCATCTCAAGGGAAATCTCTCTAATAGCCCATTCAGATTTGTGCATGATCTCTACAGGCAAATGGTGTGGCTTCCCATAAACCAGTCTAAAGGGTGAAGTACCTACGGGATTCTTAGATGCACTATGATATGTCCAAAGAACCTAGTCTAGAAGTTGCGACCTGTTCTTCCTATCAATCATACTAATTTCTGAAGAATGGATTTCACCTCCTTATTTGAAACTTCAGCCATGGCATTCGTATGTGGGTGGTAAGGAGAAGCTAATCTATGATCTATGCCATAATTCTCCACCAGCTTTTCCACCTCCTTATTAATGAAATGGCTACCCCCATCTGGAATAAGAATACGTGGAATATTAAACCATGAAAGAATGTGTTCCCTCAGGAACATGCACACTATTCTGCTATCAACGTCTCGTGCATGTATAGCTTCCACGCATGTACTAACATAATCCATAACGAGAAGAATGTACTCAAAACCACCGTTGAATGGAAACAATCCCATAAAATCATAGCCCCATGCATTAAAGATCTTATAAATAATAAAATGTCGCATAGCCATCGCATGTCTAGCACTGATTATCCCAACCGCTCTCTAACAATCCGGGCAGCTCTTCACGAATGTGCAAGCTTCTCTAGTAAGAGTCGGCCACAAAAATCTGCTCTGAAGTACCTTCTACGCTGTCTTCTTCCCTGAATGATGTCCCTCTGCCTCTAAGGAAAAGCAAAGAGTGAGGACACTATTATATTCCTCATGATGAATACATTTCCTATAAACACAATCTAGTTCCTCACGAAAAAGAGTCGAATCCTCCCAATGGTAGCATCATACCTCGGAAACTAGCCTATCGACTTGATCCTTCGGCTAACCCTGTGGACTCTTCTGTGTAATAGAAAGTTCACTATATCTGTATACCATGGAAGCTCTGTAACTGCAAAGATACTCTCGTCTGAAATCTCTCTGCAATCTCTGACTATTACTCATTTGAAGGCTGCTCTATCTGTAATCGAGAGAGGTGATCAGCTACCACGTTCCTTACCCCAGGTTTATCTCTAATGTCCAAATCAAACTCGTGAAGTAAAAGAATCGATCTATGAAGGTGTGCCTTAGCATCCTTCTTCTCCATCAAAAATCGATCTTTGAGCCATGAAGTTATGATCTAAATTTGTCCAATGCGAATACCACTGCCAACATCTCTTTCTCTGTCACTGTATAGTTACGCTGAGCATACCTCTCTCCCATTTCCTGATACAATCCAAACTGTAAAATCTGAAGCATCCGTCATGATCTCAAAGGGAAGAGACAAATTAGTTGGTTGTAGGATAGGAGCACTGATAATCATCTCTTTCAATGTAAGGAAGGCACTAAGACATTTGTCATCTAACAAGAACTCGATGTCTTTGCATAATAATTCAGTTAACGATCACACACTCGTAGAAAAATCCTTGATGAACCGTCTGTAAAAGCCAACATGCCTAAGAAAAGACCATAACTGCTTGATGTTGGATGGTGGCTCGAGACACTTGATGACTTCTACCTTGTCAAGGTCAACCTCCAAGCCTCGCTTGGAGCTGACATGCCCCAACACCATAACGTTTGTAACCATAAAATGACTCTTTTACCAAGACAAAATGAGATCTACCTCACAACATTTCTGAAGTACTTGGTCTAGGTGTGCTAATCAATGGTCAAAGGAATCACCATAAACTGAAAAGTCATCAATAAAGACCTCAAGAAAATCACCAACCATATTTGCAAAAATGGCAAGCATGCACCTCTGGAATGTAGCAGGGCATTGCACAATTTAAAGGGAATCCGTCTAAAAGCATACATGCTACAGGGACATGTGAAGGTGGTCTTGTCCTGATCTTCTAGAGCAACAGTAACATGGTTGTATTCGGAGTAACAGTCAAGGAAACAAAAGTACTTCTTTCTTGCCAACCTCACTATGACCTGGTATATAAAAGGCAAAGGGAAGTGGCCCTTCTTCGTCACAACATTCAATTTCTTGTAATCAACAAACACCCTCCACGAAGCTGTTACTCTCTTTGGAATCTCCTTTCCATTCCCATTCTTAACCATATGAATTCATGACTTTTTCGGGACACCATGTAATAGGCTAATTTGTTCGGAGTTGGAGATGGGATAAAAAAACCCTGTGTCACACCATTAGTAATCTATTTCTTGACAACATCTATACAACAAGATTCAGCCTGCGCTGATACTCTCTAGAAGGTCTAATAGAGTGTGATCGAATGCTTTATATGAAATCTTGCATCAGACATAATGTTCTACCGAATCCTTCTTATTATTAGGTAATCTGTTCTGTATAGCGGATGATGTGGCCTTGGTCAAAACTTGTTTCTCTGTATGAGATCTCTTCTTCTTATGTGTGGTACATCTATTCTTCAACTGTTGCTTGAGTGTAGGAAAGTGATCCAAGGTATAATGGAGTGGAATCTTCAGAAAAATGTGATCTTTCAATAGCTTCTTAGTCTATGGTGTGACAACTTTATTTTTTGATTTTTTTCTTTCCTTTTCCAAACAAAGCATCAGGAAAAGGAACAAACTCATGAACAACAAAATCAACATCTTTATTCAAAATAGAATCATCATGTTCACTAAGAGACTTAGAAATATGTACAAAACTCTCTAAAACAGGTGAAGAAAAATCTGCATCGGGAGTGTCTACATGGTCTGGCATGGTATCATCATCTGACTCACCTATGCCCATGTCTACTATCTCAGCATCGCTCCCCTCTCTCTCCTCATCAGGCTGGACATCACGTTGATCCTTCACCTCAACATCAAGAAGTGTATCATGGATCGACTCTCGCTCCTCATCATGTGCCCTCTCCTCCTCTTGATCAAGTGCTCGTAGTGATCTACCTCTCCTGAGACGAATGAGGTTATATAGAAATTCATGAAAAGATATTGTACTGTAGTGGTTATTATAGGATTTGGGTGCCTCCTATTGTTGTTCGGGTTCATCTGAGGCTAGGTTGGGAGAGTTGTCATGGGCATGGTTAACTCATCCAGACGATGGTTAACCCACTCCATCTCAGTCCTGTGTGCAGTCCGGAGTAGCTTAACATATCCATGATCTGGTTCAGTGCCAGGGCCTGTGAAGACATCTCAGACTTGGATTGGTGACACTGGCTGTCTACTCTCTCCGGCCTAAGAGTGTACTGTTGTGCTACGTACGACTAAAGAGATCTCTGCGTTGTGAAAGAATGTTGCTGCTGCTATTGGTAATGATGTGGTTGTAAATTTGTAGTAGGGTACTGAAAAGAATGTGGTCTCTGATATGCATGCTGGTGAGACTACTGCTACATGTTGGGCTGGTGGTGCTGGAAATGTGAACGTGCATGCTACGGATGGCTATATTATTGTTGCCGGTGTATGCTCTAAGGAGTAAAGTGTGATGAAGGCAGAATCACAGTGTAGCATATCCCATTGATCTCAAGAGTGGCCTGAGAATCAAAATCGACATCTCCCGAGCTAGTGATCTGGCTCGAATCGACATTGGACGGGTCCTCATGTAAATTAATCTGCAGAGCCTCAGTTGGCTGAACCGACTCGCTCTAAACAAACTGTATCTGACCGGTGGGAGGAGCGGGTAAAGATCTCCAAACAGACTAAGAAGTAGAAGAAGAACGGGACTGCTGGTACTGAAGCTTCAAATCTGCCACCTTCTTCGTCACATCGCTCTAATGTTGAGAAGTGATGAGAGTTTCTCCAACTCTCGCAGCAGCTGCAAATCCTCAACTTGCTTCTGAATCACGTCGACTAATGTCAACTTCTTACTAGTAAATCCCATGTCAAACCATGACTCAGACTCTAAAACATGCACCACCTTCTAATGCTCTCTTTGGTTTGTTGGTTGTAAGGCCTTCTGGAATGCCCAAGTGGAATCAATGACATGTGAATTCTCTGCCATCCCCTCAAAGATGGACCAAACTGACTTGACATCCCTATTCAGATAACTGTCGCTTCATTCGGCACTCACTAGGCCCTTTACATCCAACTGTAGTCCTCCAAAGTAATTCTGTCCAAGCACCTTAAAAGGTATCTCATGATGTGGGCATCTATCTGTAAGATCCTTGAATCAATCACATACCTCATGGAATGATTCATGCGGTAGTTGTGTAAAGTTGGAGATGTGGCTCCTCATCATATTCTCCTGTCATAGAGGAAAATACTTATGCAGGAATGTGGACTTCAGATCATCCCATGTGGAAATCTCCGTCCATAAATGACTCAACCGATAAGGCACCTTATCTACTAAGGTGAAGGGAAAGTCCTTGAGGTGAACAACCTCAT
The DNA here is from genome assembly GCA_037367405.1 of Ottelia alismoides. Taxonomy (NCBI): domain Eukaryota; kingdom Viridiplantae; phylum Streptophyta; class Magnoliopsida; order Alismatales; family Hydrocharitaceae; genus Ottelia; species Ottelia alismoides. The sequence continues at coordinate 692,989 of JAZKJV010008889.1, read as the reverse complement.
GCATAATTCCTGAATAGTTAGCCGTACCACAAATCATCTTGAACTTCAGCGAAAAGGTGAACAACTTCTCTATAGCAATCTCGTAGTACATGGGAAGCAAAGAAATAAAGGACAGTATCAGCACGTATGACCCTTGATTCGGTTGTAGCCGAATCTAATGGCGTCACGTCTTGGCTCCTTGGTCATACTCATCTCTCAACGTCGTGGGAACCATGACAGGTGGTGGTGGGTTCCCGACTCCCGCTCTTAGTGCAACTATCTCAGCTCTCATCTCATCCTTGACTCTATACTGATCTCTGATCTGTAAGCTCATATGTTGTAATGTGTCTAGAATCCCCGTAGTAATATCTTTGGCCGGATTAGGTCTCTCATATGTGTGTCTCTCCCCAATCGGTCTTTTCATAAATAGCCTATCCTCAACTGGTCCCTTCCCTCTGTCCATAGTCTTTGAATCCTCCAAGAAGGAAAAAGTCTCATAATAAATCAGTGAAAAGTGTGTAGGAGAAATAGACAAAAATTTAAGGTGTGGGTCTGCCTCATCATAAGGGCTGGGAGGCGAGGGAGTTTGGGTCTGACTCTCCTCGTGACTAGATGGGATCAATTCGGGAAATGAGTCACCCCGAGTTTGTGAAGATGTACGACGAAGGGTGGATTGTTGAAAGCTCACGTAGTTTAAGTGCAAAATCCATTTGGTCGTCTCCTTTGATGTCAAAAGGATATACGGGAGAGAGCATGGAGTCAAGTCAAAAACATGAGTGTAAAGGCATATGAGACTCGATATAACACACACCTCGCATACAAATACAATGTAACCCCAAGTTCACTAACTTCACATAATTATGACTATCAAAATTTGGTCTTTTATCTTTTCAATTTTAAAGTGACAAAGCAGTTATTTAAGAATCTCACAGGTGTAGTCTCCTCAGGTAGTTCGTGTTTAAGCCGGCGGTGCACACCGCCTTAAACAAGACTACTTCTACTAATGTTTGAGGCAAGTGCTTGGATCAAGTAAAATGAGTCGAGAGTGAGTCCAAGCTCTTAGGGAACAAATCCATGGATTTGGGTTCTATTCCTTAAGTTTACGTGCCTTGCTCTGTTTGGAGAGTACCTGCAAACAATGAGGGGATTACTCTCCCAATATAAATTTTGAGTCCAGATGTTTTTATCAAATTTTCACTTTTTTGGATATTTTCAACAATATCTAGCTGGAGGATGGTTCTTTTTAAAATTTCAAAGATGTATCTCATAAAGGGAGAATCATGGAATGCGACAGAAAATCACGATGCACGTAGAGATAGAGATCATACCTGACGTCAGCAGTTTACATGCAAGTTATATGCGTAGATAATAAAAATCCTAGTCTGATGCATGAAAAATGGATAAAAACTATATCCAAAATCATTATCTCTAGCGTAAGAATGGATTGTTTTTCCAAACTTTGAACTACGCCTAAGTGTGGATAAGGGATACGAGTTTTACTTTACTCGTCTAATCAAGCAAACATGCACCACTGAGCTCCACGAAATCACGTGAAATAATTAAAAATCGGTAAAATCCAAAACATGTGGTGAGGGCCCCCAAGTGCACCTGCACCTGGACAAAAAACACCAAAGAAATCTCAAAGTTCTAATACAAGTAGTGATCTCCTTAGTGGATCCCTTCTACAAAAAGTCAAAACAGGCAAGCGCCCCTTCCTTTCTCATAAAATACAAAAAATGTCTAAGTACAAAAATTCTGCTAACTAGTTCTACTCCTCTACAATCGACTCGTAGAGAAGGATTCGTTCTCTACACTCTCAATTGGTTTGACTTCCCAAGAAGCCTGCTGAACCTACATGCCCTGTAAAACTTCATTAACAAACACACACACATACACAAGCAAAAACTGTAAAAATCAAAGAAAATATGAAAATAATAGACATCAAAGAAAATAAATGAAAGAAGTAAAAAGTCATAAAAATCGTAAAATAATTTGAAAGAAAACTGAGAAAAATAAAAAAAGTTTCGAGAAAAATCGGAAAAAAATCAATAGGAATTACAAACAAATATATTCAAAAATCAAAATATAGCTGACACCTCTATGGGAATGGTAATATTTTGATAACCGAATCTTACCCGCAGTTAATAAAGTTGTCACTGTAGAAAAACCGTGAGGACAAAATTCTATTGATCAAACAAAAGATCAATAAAATAGGATAGAGAGAGAAGATGAATAAGCGGTTTATCTCTCCTATTTTATCTTAAATTATTTATTTATCCTGGTAAGATTCTCTAGGTCGAACTCAAGGGGGAAGAATAGCAATACCATGGTTTTTTAGAATATAAGGATATTTTTCTGATTTTTATCTCTTCTAGAAGAAAGCAAGAACTCGAGGGAAAATCTTTTTATCAGTTTTTAGTTTTGAAATTTTTATTTTATATTTTTTTATCTATTCCAATTTTTATTTTTTTTTCAAAGTGATATTTTTCAAGACAAATTTATCGACAATATAGTAGGTGAAAGATAAAGTATATATGTGGTTCTATATGGTAGATAAAAGATGCTCGAGCGACGAGCTCGAAAAGAAATCAAACCTAACTCAATATGTTTCAATGATCGAACAATAAAACCTCAATAAAATCGCATGATAAAATTCTCCAAAAATCGAAACAAAAAAATGTAGAAAAAAATACTCGATGTAATAATGTGTAGTGTCCAAAATAAATTCCAAGTCTAATTGTCCAATGACAATACAAGAAGATACAATGAAGAATATAAACTTTCTTTCAAATTGGTCCCTGTCCATGGACCTATCTGAAAGAAAAGATCTCTGGAATTTACACTTACGCCCTCACACAGTGAACAAAATGCAAATATGGAAAACTCTAGAGGCAGATCTTGAATTCTGGAATTGTCTGGGCTAATGATTGAAATTCTCCATCGGTTCGATAATGACAACCTCGATCTGATCGTGTAGCGCGATCGGTGCCGTTTGTTGTCAACAGGTGTCGCCAGACTGTAAACCCTTTGATTTTGAGCATTCTTCCCCCAAGTCTGGAGCTGCGAAGGTGAGGTTCTTCATCTCCAGTGATGCACGGCTATGATGATGACGTGGCTCCTCCAATTGGGCCAGGAGGAGGTCCCCTTCCTCCTTCGAGCTCGCCTGTGGCAGGGGAACGATTGGAGATGGTGGTAGCAGAGTTTGTGAAGGTTCTAGGGTTTGAATTCCCTAACCCTTGGGCTACTCCTTGATTGTTTGACGAGAAAGAACTCCAGATAAAGGGTTTGACGTGCTCTAGATACTCGTACAAACTGCAAATCATTTTAGGGTACTTGATTTATAATGACATCAACCAAAATTGAATGATTCTTTTGCTGTTCAAAATGGCTTCCAGAATAGTGCTATATCAGGTGAAAATGGAAATGAAATTGAGTGATATTGGCAAAGCTTTTATGTTCGATCTAGAGATGATGATTAGGATTATCTAATGACACGATTAACAACTCTAATTCGGGCATGCGAATCGATGAATTAGATTGGAAATGGGGATGAAGGTAATCACTTGGGAATGCAGGTTTTCTGACCCTACAGGTTGTTGCTCAGTCGGTGATGCCAGAGCTCCACATGCGCGAGGGCGACGATGCAAAGCCACGCGAGGCTTTGGAACACTCTTCCGATGGTCCTTCCTTCATGCTAGGCTTCCCATGGGTGATGTCACCACCAGATCAGGACAGAGCAAGGCAAGGAAGGTGATTGATCGGCCAGGTGGTACTACAACAGGGGTAGTTAGAAGTTGTTAGTTTGCAAATGGCGAACTTTTGGTCGATTTATTGGATGAATAGGTGGAGCTAGGTAGTAATCCAATGGTAGGCTTGTTAGATGGTGGTTAGTAAATTAGAATGGAGGGTTAGGATCGGGGAAATGTGGTAATATGGAGTGGTTAAAATTGGGTGAAGTTGGACAGTTAGAACAGAAGCTGCAACAACTTCTTGATGGAAGATGAACTAGGTGCTCACAAATATCAACACCTGGTTATGCAAGTGTAATAATTGTACTATAAATTAGGTAATGACATAATTTTAAGTAGGTATAAAAATGAAAAGCATATAATAATTTACCTAAATCATGGAATAATTAGTCTGTAAAAATAATAAATAATTTATGAAATATAAATATAATATTAATAAACTGGCATAAAATATACTTAATAAATATATTTTAGATTTTTAATTTGATTAATTAATAAATAACATGTCATTTTATATTTTATTAATAATTAAAATAACAATAATAGTATATGTGAATTTTCTAGATTTTAATAAAATATTTAAAATATATTAAGAAATATGGGTATAGGTTACACAGTTCAAATTCATCTATAAATTAGGAGTTTTGATTTATCTAAATATTAAAAAAGCTCTAAAAATTCTGAAATAATGTATACATCATCTACAAGATAAAAAATAATTAAAAATTATAAAATTATTAAAAATATAAGCGATATGTTTTAGATAAAATAAGGGATATTTACACCCATAACCCTGAGTAATCTCGTAATTACCCCAGGAACCCTGCGCAAGCACGAATTACACCCAGAACCCCGAATAATGTTTAACCCTTACATTACATAACCCTGAGTCAACTTCCGTCATAACTATCCGTTAACTTTGACGGAAAAAGTTATATGTTGACAGTATTGCCCTTCAAAACACATCATATTTAAAATGTGATGCCATTGTGCAAACTAAATGAAACCCCAACGCCCCCCTCCGCCCCATCGTCCGCACGACCTCCGATCGAAGCTTCCCCTCCATTCACCTCCACCCGCAAGCTCCCCTCTCCCGTCGCTCGCTCTAGCAACCCCCCAGGTAGGTGCGCCTCCGACCTGCAGACCCACCCCACACTCCCGCATACGGCTCCGTCGAGCAGCCCCTCCTCTGCCCTGCAGCCCCACCCGCGTGCCTCAGCCCTGGCTGCAAGCCCTGCCCCTGCACACACCTCGCCGAACCACTCCTGCCACTCGCCTGCAAGCTCCCCCCCACCCCATACCCCCCACGCCTCCGCCAACCCCTGTCCCCCTTCCCCCAACCCCCGACCACCCCACCCCTCGCAACCTCCAGCCTGCTCTCAGTGCTCGCCTGCCCCCCCTCCCCCCCCCCCACGCGCCTCCACCCTGCATCCCCTGCCAGGCATACGGTCCAGGTACCCCCATGGAGGCGCTCCAACATCGTTTGACACGGCCGCATGACGGTGGCAGGCACACCTCCCAGGCAGCGCAGCTAGCCTCCACACAGGACCATGCAGCGGTGGCACCACGCCGCAAGAAGCCTCTTCTCTAGGTTGCCGCATCTCCAGCGGCAAGCTCCAGTGGTGGCGTTGCATATTTAGCCGCATCGTGAGAGCTCTCCCTCATGCGGTTTCTCTCGTCCGCCACGAGCAGCTTCCTCATGCGATGCCTCTTCAACTTCAGGTGGCTTCTCCCCATGCAGGTCATCTGCTCTTGGCTCCAACTTGCCAAGATCGCCTCTTCACCTTCAGGTGATGCTCTGGCAGGGGGGGCTGAACTATCATATTCAATCGGCAACTCCCATCTCACCTACGGTGGTGACCTGCACCTTGAATCCCACCTCCAAGCATCGAAGATCTCCATGGCACCGAGATCTCTAGGTAGCACAGGCAAGCTCCAGGAATCCCCCCCAGGAATCCGCCAACCCTCCAGGAACCCCCAACCCCCCGCGCGCCCGTACAGTCTAGACCAGTCCCCCCGCTTGCCCGCACTCCAGGCACCTCCACCCCCCAGCCCACCGCGTCCCAGGCACCCCCCGCCATGCTGCAAGCTGCAAACAAACCACCCCTCCCCCGCCGCTCGTCTGCAAGCTCACGCTCGTCCGCACTCCATACCCACCCCCGCTCGCCCGCATCTACAAGCCCAAGGTCGGAGGCCCCCCTGCACGCATCTCCACCGCCTACATTCCCTCGAACTCACGTCCTCCGCTTTTTTTTTTCAAATTAATCTCAGCCGTAGATCATTGATTGGTTCATCCTTCCTTTCTTTTTTCTTTTTTTGATTACTCAGCCGTTGATCATTAATTGGGTTAGATTAACTCAGCCATCTTGTTAAGTTCCTGAACTAAAGTAACGGAAGGTTATGAATGTAAAACGGAGTGGTTATTCAGGGTTGTGGGTGTAATTCGTGATTATAGAGGGTATCCAGTGTAATTACGATGTTACTCAAGGTTATGGGTGTAAATATCCCATAAAATAAATAGCCCTGAAACCCCATTGTGATTAGGTCCCAAAATCGACTTTTTTCAAACGGACTCTAATTTTATTGAAATCACCTCCATTAATTAGAGAACATTATTTTATGAATTTAAAGGGGAGTAGAGTGAAATTGGAGTACATATGAGAAAGTTATGATGTTCGAGAGTTGAGAATTTGACAATTGTCACGTTGGATGTCCTGATATATATACACGATACAATTTTTAACTTATTTTTATATTTTTCTATACATTTTTTGAAATAATTAAGAAAACAGTTGTTAACAAAATATGTTCATATGAATTAATTAATAATCAATGAAGATATGATAATTATTGGATAAAAAGTAAAGGATGTATATAGTGTATAATTAATTACTTTTGTTGTTTTCTTTCCTTATCTCCTCCTACTTATTTGTTTATCAACCAATCCATGTAGACTTGATCTGGGGGGTTAGGTTACAAATATATCGTTCATCTATATTTATTTTATAAGTCACATACATACATACATATTTACAATCTGCCTTATTTCTTTTATTCTTTTACTTATTTACATGATTTTGATGCATAAAAGTGCATTTTTACTCATGTGTATGATTTTATTAAAAGATCGAAATTAATGAATATTTACATGGATTTGTTAATGGTTTTAAGACAAAATACAGAAAGAATGCAATGAATCATGTATTCATCAAACCCATATACTTAAACTTTGCTTGTCCCTTAGCAAACACGTATTTGAAGAATAAGGGAAAAGGAAAGAAAGTTAGAACGAATTTGTTTTCCCAATCCAATTCACGAAAACAGACAAAGGACAGAGCTCGGCCTGGCCTAAAACAAGCATTTTGTCGGTGCCTTAACTAATATTAGGAATTTAATCTCACCAGTCCTCAAGTTCCACAAATCTTTATTTAGGTTCACCTAAACAGTCAGCTCAGATCCAATCATTCATTTCGCTAACTCTATCAACTTTAATTTCAATTTGTATTGTGTGTGAATTATTTTAGCTTTTCCTACTTAAAGAAGTGAAGAAACCACCCATCCCAATAATACACTCCCATTGGGCCCTCATCTAGACACTCTTTCCTCGATGAGGGGGGTATTCCCTTCTAAGGTCGGGTCGTGTTGTGTCCACAATCGAATTGAGAGAAAGTAGAAGAATGAAAAGAGAGTTGGAGTGCGACCAGTGTAGACGCATCTCCTTGTAAAGCCTAGCCAGTGTAGCTAAGTCTTCACTAAGATGTGCAAGATTTTTAGTGAAAGCTTGGACCATTGTGGTCGTATTTGATTTTATGGATTCTTCTTTGAGTTTGCTTTGTAATGTTGCTTGAACATCATCAATCTTTTTATGCCTCGACGGATATAGCGTCTTTTCATTCCGTCCATTTTATAGGGTCTTGGAAAAAATGTGCCAGCAGATCCTTCCCCCATCCAAATCATTTTTTCAACCCACATCTCTCCCGTTTTTAGATATCCGCATCACTAGACAAGGACGAGAATGCACCACTAAAATGGAATGCCCTTCGCAAGCCCATGCATGTCAAGCTATGTGCTAAGTGCATGTGCCCAAAATCGATTCACTGATGAAGAATTGAACGGATAACACCAAGTGTTATACTTTGGCACGTTTAAGTTGACTTCCCAAACATGGTCTCATGGAACCCAATGATTTACGTCGAAGACCTGAAGAGTCTAAATTCCAGTTCCTAAGAAGGCTCCTTACAATAAAAATTAAAGACCATAATCGAGCTCCATCCTTTAGACTGTTCCCAATCTTTAGTTCTAGAAATCGTACTTATTCCGAAAAATGCTAATGCAAATGTAACTTTTTTGTGAAGTATATTTTATGGAGTTTACTCATTTTTATGAATTTTATGGATTTTGTAAAATTTTTTAAGAATTTTAGGATTTTGTATTTTTTTATAAATTTTTCAATTTTTATAAACAAGTCTTTGTACAAGAATTTTACAAGATAAATTATCCATATTTTATTTGGATTAAATAAATATTGTATTTTACAAATTTTATATATAACGATTTTTACAAGGATTAAATGCATTTACACATATTTTAATAAATAAGTTTTTAAATAAGGATTATACATATTTTAGATACATATTTTAAATAATATTTTCAATTAAGAATTTTAAATAAGGATTTTAGACATATTTTATTTATTTACAATGATTTTATAAATAATAAATAAAGAAATGGATTGTTTTTAAATTAATTCTTACCCACATTTTGTGGATTTTATATATATAGAAAATACATAAAAGTATGAGGTATGGACGCAAGTATATACACAATATATACATACCCCCTATACTTAGCTTGTGTTATGTCCTCATAGCATGAAAAAAAAAAAGGACATAATTCGTGCTAAATAAAAGAGGGTGAAAAGAATAAAAGAATAGAAGTCAGTCGATCCCCCTATACTTACGATCAGATCATCATAAGTATAGTGGAAGACAAAAATGGGGTGTCTGAGGAAAAGAATATACAAATGAAGGAACAAAAGGAAAAAGAAAAATTAAATCAATGAAATCACTCGGTCCCCCCATACTTAGGATAAGGCATCCTAAGTATAGAAAAGAATGTTTCCAAAAGTTAGGGACCAATGATTAGTGTAAAAGAAAGGAAAATTACAGAAAAGAAAAAAGAATGAAAATCGAGAGACACAAATCAACAAGCACTCTGTCCCCATATATTAGGATCTGGTCCTAATCATATAAGACGAACAAAAAATAGGGACGATCGTGGTCTAGGAAGAATATACAGGTGGTGTACTCCAAAAAACAGAAAGGCTCACAGTCTCTGTACAAGATGAAATGAAGTGGAAGAGTAGTCATGCTTCCTGTACAAAGTAAATCACCTCAATAGGGGTCAGATGATCAGTAATTTCCATGAAGTGCTTCAGTATTTGTCCATTGACCACGAATGGCTCTGCACCAGGTCATACATTTGATATAGCAATACATTAATTGTTGTACACCATTCTGACTATGTATTGTCCTTCCCACTTGCTATTCAATTTGATAGGAAAAATTCTCAATCATGCATTGAACAACCATACTTTCTGACTAGGAACAAAGATCTTGTGCCAAATATGTCTATAATGCCATCTCTTCATTTTGTCCTTATAAATGAGGGTGTTCTCGTATGCTTGATTTTGAATCTCTACTAGCCCATTAAGATCCATCTTCCTCTTGGATCCTACTTTGTGTTTCTAAATTGAAATCTCTCTAATAGCCCATTCAGATTTGTGCATGATCTCGACGGGCAAATGGCATGGCTTCCCATAAACCACTCTAAAGGGTGAAGTACCTAACGGAATCTTATATGCAATACGATATGCCCAAAGAACTTGGTCTAGAAGCTATGACCAATTCTTCCTTTCTGATCGTACTAATTTCTAGAGAATTGATTTCACCTCCTTATTTGAAACTTCAGCCATGACGTTCGTCTGTGGGTGAAGCTACTCTGTGATGAATTCTATAATTCTTCACTAGATTTTTCACCTCCTTATTAATGAAATGGCTACCCCCACTTGAAATAAGAATACACGGAATACCAAACTATGAAATAATGTGTTCCCTCAAGAACTTGCACACTATTCTACTGTCAATAGCTCGTGTGGGTATAACTTCCATCCGTCTACTAACATAATCCACAACAAGAAGAATGTACTCAAAACAACTGTTGGAAGAAAATAGTCCCATAGAATCAATGCCCCATGCATCAAAGATCTCGCAGATAATAACTGGTCACATAGGCATTACATCTCTAGCACTGATTGTCCCTGCTGCTCTCTAACTATCCAGGAAACTCTACACGAATGTGCAAGCATCTCTAGAAAGCGTCTGCCATAGAAATCCGCTCTTAAGTACCTTCTACGCTACCCTCTTCACTAAATGATGCCCCCTGCCACTAAGGAATGGCATAGAGTGAGGATACTGTTGTATTCCTCCTGATGAATACATCGCCTGTAAACACAATCCGGTCCCTTATGAAAAAGAATCAGATCCTCCCAATGGTAGTATCGTGCCTCTGGAACTAGCCTGTCGACTTGGTCCTTTGGCCAACCCTGTGGACTCTTCTGTGTAATCAGAAAGTTCACAATATCTGCATACCATGGAAGCTCTATAACTACAAAGATACTGTCATCTAGAAATCTATCTACAATTTTTGGTGTGTACTCAATTTGAAGGCCACTCTATACGTAATCTGGAGAGGTGATCATATACAACGTTCTTTACCCAAGGTTTATCTCTAATGTCCAAATCGAACTACTGAAGTAGAAGAATCCTTCTAAGAAGGTGTGCCTTGGTAGCCTTCTTCTCCATGAAAAATCTGATAGCTGAATGATCTGTGTACACTATAATCTTTGTGCCATGAAGATATGATCTGAATTTGTCCAATGTGAATACCATTGCCAACATCTCTTTCTTTGTCACTGTATAGTTGAGTTAATAGTGGATAGAAACAGGAAGTTCATTCCTCCTCTGTCCTAATACAACCTTGACTGCAAAATCTGAAGCATCCTCCATGATCTCAAAGGGAGAAGACCAATCAGGTGGCTGTAGGACTCGAGCATTGATAATCATATCTTTCAATGTGAGGAAGGCACTAAGACATTTGTGATCTAACAAGAACACAATGTCTTAACCTATAATTCTGTTAACGGTCGTGCAATCTTAGATAAATCTTGGATGAATCATCTGTAAAAGCCAACATGCCCAAGAAAAGACCATAACTGCTTGATATTGGATGGTGGCTCGATACGCTTGCTGACATCCACCTTGGCAGGGTCAACCACCATGCCTCGCTTAGAGGTGACATGCCCCAACACAATCCCGTTTTTAACCATAAAATGTCTCTTTCAGCAAGACAAAACAAGATCTACCTCACAACATTTCTGAAGAACCTGGTCTAGGTGTGCTAATCAATCGTTAAAGGATTGACCATAGACCTAAATATCATCCATAAAGACCTTGAGAAAATCACCAACCATGTCTGCAAAAATTGCAAGAATGCACCTCTGGAATGTAGAGGGGGTATTGCGCAATCCAAAGGGCATTTGTCTAAAAGCATACGTGCCGAAAAGACATGTAAAGGGGGTCTTCTCCTGATCTTCAAGCGTAATAGTAACCTGGTTGTATCTGGAGTAACCATTAAGGAAATAGAAGTACTCCTTCCCTACCAACCTCTCTATGACCTGGTCTATAAAAGGCAAATGGAAGTGGTCCTCCTTCGTCACGACGTTCAATATCCTGTAATTAATGCATACCCACCATGATGTGGTTACTCTCTTTGGAATCTCCTCTCCACTCTCATTCCTAACCATTTGAATTCCTGACTTCCTCGGGACAACATGTAATGGGCTAACCCATTCTGAGTTGGAGATGGGATAAATAAACCCTGCGTCACACCATTTCGTAATCTCTTTCTTGTCAACATCTCGTAAAATAACATTCAGCCTGCATTGAATCTCTCTAGAAGGTCTGTTCTCATGATCAAGATAGATATGATGAGAACACAAAGCATGATTTTTCCTGGAGAGATCGGATACAATCCACCCGATAACCTTGTGATTTCATTCAAGAATCTCCATCAGATGGGATTCTTGCTCTTCAGTCAAAGATGAGCTGATAATGAATGAAAACTGTCGATGTGGACCCGCAAGGAAAGCATATTTCACGATTGGTGGCAGTGTCTTCAGTTCTGGCAAGTTAAGATCTGGCTCTGCTGTAACCTCATCTGTACGTGTAATGGGATCTGTGCTGGTGGTAGACATGTCTGCAATATGGTTGTCCACCATCTCAATATGCTCCAGAATTGTACTACAAAAGATATCTAAAATATCTTCCGACTCGCTACTATGCTCTTCCTTAAAATGACTAGAGGAAAAGAAATCTGCTAAATGAAACTCATTCTCTAAATCATCTGAAGTGGAGGAATCATGAGAACACTTAGAATTTGAAATATCTGCAATCAAATCATCAGGTAACTGCTCCATGTGCTCACCCTCATCCTTGCTGAAATATAGTGTACCATAAAAAGAACTGCCAACTGTAGTCTCGGACCAGTCCTCTGCTAGGTTATCCTAGATCTCTACTTGATACCTCTCAAGGTCGTCAAGGAGAACCTCATCCATGTAATCACAAGTGGTTAAAGAATGCACATTATCTGAACTAGCTGTTGACACAACACTGGTTGTGTGTGATTCTCTCTCCATCTCTATATGTACCTTCTCACCCTTGATGTGAAAAGATACGTTCCCTGTATCATAATCGATGAGGGCCTTCACAATCTCCAAGAAAGGCCTCCTAAGAATGACCAGGGTAAGGTACAACTGTGTAGGGAAATCCATGTCCAGGACAGTAAAGTCCATTGGCAACTGCAGGCCTTGCATGGTCACGATAACATTCGTCAAAATGCCGCTTGGTCTCTTTACAGATCTATCAGCAACTGAAGGATCACGCGAGATTTGTAAAGAGGACATAACTCAAGCTTGTCGAGTAAACAAGATGGTAATAGATTGATGAGGGAAACCATTATCTAATAGATGCTGCATGTGAAATCTCACATCTGACATAATGTGCTACCAATTCCTTCATTTTATTAGGTAATCTATTCTGAATTACGCAGGATGTGGCCTTGGTATAAAAATGTTTCTCTGTGCGTGATCTCTTCTTCAAATACATGGTACATCTATTCTTCAATTGTTGCTTGAGCGTAGGAAAGTTATACAAGGCATCATGGAGTGGAATCTTCAGAAAAATGTGATCTTTTAATAACCGCTAAGTCTCAAGAGTGACAACATTATTTTTGTATTTTTTTTCTTTCCTTTTCCATACAAAACATCTGAAAAAGGAATAAACTCAGGAACAACAAAATCAACATATTTATTCAAAATAAAATTAACATGTACATCGAGAATCTCAAAAGTATGTACAAAACTCTCTAAAACAGGTGAAGAAAAATCTGCATCAGGATTGTCTGCATGGTCTGGCGTGGTATCATCGTCTGACTCACCTATGTTTATGTCTACTGTCTCGGCATCGCTCCCCTCTCTCTCCTCATCAGGATGGACATCATGCTGATCCTCGTCATCGCGGTGATCCTCCTCCTTAGCATCAAGATGTGTATCATGGATAAGCTCTAGCTCATCATCATGCACCCTCTCCTCCTCTCGATCAAGTTATTCAGAAATTCAAGAAAAGAGATCATACCAATAGTGGTACCTACCTAATCTGGGTGTCTCTTCTTGTTGTTCAGATTCATCTGAGGCTGATCTGGGTGAGTGTTCTTGGGCACGGTTAAGTCATCCAAACGATGGTTAACCTGCAGGTGTTGTCACCACCGGATCAGAACAGATAGTGTGAAAATGGTGAGGTGGTACTGGAACTGGAGTAGTTAAGAGTAGTTAGTTTGCAAATGGCAAACTTTAGGTAAATTTATAGGATGATTAGGTGGAGAAAGGTAGTAATCCAATGGTAAGTGTGTTAGATGGTGGTTAGGATATTAGAATGGAGGGTTAGGATTGGGGAAATGTGCTAAGATGGAGTGGTTAAAATTGGGTGAAGTTAGCTGATTAGAACATAAGCTTCAACAACTTCTTGGGGGAAGATGAACCTAGTGATGACACATGTCAGCACCTGGTTGGCCACGTGTAATAATTGTATTATAAATTAGGTAATGATGTAATGTTAAACAGGTATAAAAATAAAATATAGATTACCCTGTATAAATAATAAATAATGTATGAAATATAAATATTATATTAATAAATAGGCATAAAATATACTTTATAAATATAGTTCAGATTTCTAATTTAATTAATTAATAAATAACATGCCATTTTATATTTTATTAATTATTATAATAATGAAGATAGTATATGTGATTTTTTCCATATTTTAATAAATTAGTTTAAATATATTAGAAATATGGGTATAGATTACATAGTTCAAATTCATCTATAAATTTGGTTTTTTGATTTATTTAAAATATTAAATAAGCTCTAAAAATTCTGAAATGATTTACACATCATCCACAAGATCAAGAAAATAATTAAAAATAATAAAATAATCAAAACTATAAATAATGTGTTCAAGATAAAATAAATAGCCCAAAAACCTCGTTGTGATTAAGTCCCAAAACCAACTTTTTGCAAATGGACTCCGATTTTAGTAGAATCACCTCCATTAATTAGAGAATATTATTTTATGAATTTGAAAGGTGAGTAGAGTAAAATTGGAATTCATATGAGAAAATTATGATGTTTGGAAGTTGAGAATTTGACAATTTACACATTGGATTTCTTGGTATAGATAGAAGATATAATTTTTAACTTATTTTTATATTTTTCTATCATTTTTAGAAATAATTAGGAATAGAATTTATTAAAAAAAATATATTCATACGAATTAATTAAAAATCAATGATGATTTGATAATTATTGGATAAATAGTGATGAATGTATTGAGTGTATAATTAATTATTTTTTTTGTTTTCTTTCCTTATCTCCCCTTGCTTATTTGTTTGCCGACCAATCCATGCTGACTTGGTCTCGACGGTTAGGTTATAAATATATCTTTCAGCTATATTTATTTTATAAGTCACATTGTACATATATACATATTTACGATCTACCTTCTTTCTATTATTTTATTATTTACATGATTTTGATGCATAAAAGTGCATTTTGATTTGTGAGTATGATTTTGTTAAATGATGGATATTAATGAATATTTACATGTATTTGTTAAGGGTTTTAAGACAAAATGTAAAAAGAATGTTAATGAATCATGGATTCATCAACCGCCAGGATCCTTCGATCTCCCATGTCTTCATCGAAAATCCGTGGACCACCATAGCCACCTAGCGAGGATGGTAGGCAGTCAGAGAGGATTCCAGGGTCGCTATAGATGGCTCCCATCATCGCCTCACCGGAGAGGAAGCTCGAGATCAGATACAAGGCATGAAGTTCGATCAATGAAAACATGTAGGGGATAGTGAAGTAGCCGAGGCATGCGTGAGGTGCGTGTGTGAGATTGTGAGGTTAGCAGAGGGCTGGGGTTGTTAGAGATGGAGCCCTGGATGGGTCCTTCTCAGGCTTGTCTGAGAAGAAAGAGGCAGAGTAATGAGGGGAGATGATGAATGGTGAGTAAGTGTGTTGGTGAAGGTGAGGGATGAGTGGCTGAGCATGTGGGGTGGTCGGGTGATGGTGAGGGTGAGTGTTTACGTTGGAAGAAATACAAGAAAACATAAGAAAAATGATAAAGGAGTACTTTGAAGGATCCAGCTAAGAAGGAGATGGACGGGAGCATGGGTTGAGCTTCTTGCGAAGCTGAATGTCCTCACTCGAGCTGGTCAGCTAAACCAACAGGCCTAGCAATGCACGTGGTGACTGCAACATGGTCGGAGAGAGAAAGGATAACACCTAGTGTGGAAGGTCATCGTGGCCTCGATGAACCACTGACGTGCCGCTAAATACGATGTTTAATTGTATTTGTTGTAATACGTGTACTTAGCGATTCGATCATAACCGAGAGAAGATCTCCGCTAAGAGTGTCTCGGCTTAATTTATATCCCGGGCAAATCCGGGGTCGAACACAAGGAGGCAAATGAACAACTTCGGGTTTAATTCGAAAGTTTTGATCTAGATTTCCACACGATTTTTTTTAGATTTTTTTAATGCAAAAACAAAGGTAAAAGGCAAATGCAAGTGAATTACGACACTAAGAAAGCATACAACAAGGCCAAATAAATTTTAATGGAAAAGAAGTCCAATTTAGCTAATTCGTATTTTTCCTAGAATCTTAATCCAGTGATGAATGCGAAACATTTTTTTTAGAACTTTAGGGGTTTAAATGCAACAACTAAAAATTCACACTTTTTATAGGTTTTTTCGTAATTTTTCACACAAACAGTAAGCAAAAATTATGAAAAATTTACTGAAATAAAAACATGATGCGAGGAAGCTACAGTATTTTTTTTGGATTTTTTTGACAAGTCATGAATTTTTTATGGATTTTTTAGTGAAATCAGAATGACAGTCAGTAAATAATTTCTAATAAATCCATATTTTCAAATTAATCAGAGTGCGAATTATCTCAAAAAGATATTTAGATAAGCAATCTAGAAGAGTTGAAATTTTGTGAAAAGGATGTATGTGGATTTAATTAAAAATCCAATACTAAAAACACTCTACAATTTATTTCAGGCACAAGATAACTCCATTTTGGTTGAAATTTGGATAGTATGTTAATCATATATTAAGGCATCATAGCAAATTTTTGTGGAATTTTTATATCAAATATGTGACAAATATCAATTTAATAGCACGGAATGGTTAAAATATGGAGAATTTCAGTTAGACAATTTTAATTATTTACCCACAACTCACAAAAATACAAATAAATAGTAAAAATGTAGACAATTAGTTGCTCATCACATAAGCATTTTTCATTGAACAAAATGATGCATAAATGAAGTCCAAATCAAAATGGGAACACATGGGTATCTGTGCAAATTCAGAAAACCATATTTACAACAAAATATATACAGGAACTATGTTGCAATTATATAAACATAGAAATAAAATAATGCAATTTTTACAATAAAAAAATGACCTTCTTCTTCCTCTAGACGGCTAGGGAGGAAGTGAACCCAATGGGGGTTGGCGACCGGTGGGTGGCCACGCGCAGCGGCGCACGTCGGAGGGGAAGGCAGCGCGATGGCGGGAGGAGGACGTCGCGGGAGGTTGGTCGGCTGGTAAAGAAGGCGGCAGGTGGGGATGACTTCAACTCCGCGGCCGGTGGTGGCTGTGGTGCGCGCGGCGGCCGTGCAAGGTGGAGGGCGGCCGCGTGGTTGAGATGACGACGGACGAGGGCGGCATGCGACGGCGGCGGCGCCGCGCGTGGCCGCGACGACGTTGGCGGTGGGGGTGAGATGGCGGGCGGCAACTGTGGGAACTCCCAGCGCTGCAGCATTTGTTTTTTTTATTTTTTTTCTTTTTTTTCTGCTGTAATGTAATAAAATGCTTTTTTGTTTTAAATTTTTTTATATTTTTTTTAATTTTGATAAAACAGGGAATGAACATGATAGAAAAAAATGTGATGATGGTGATGAAGATGAAGATATAAACAAATGATGGATGGATGGTGAATGTGATGTGCTAAAAAATTTTCAAAACTAACAAGACGATAAAATGAGCAGACAAATTACCTACGATGAAGACGATCGCCTATGATGTGCTCGTGAGAGCACGGTCTTCGCTCGAATCGCCGGCGCGTGATGAACTCGAGCAGCGTGCGGTTGCGGCTGCGGTGTTGGCCAAAAAGCCAACGGATCTCACCGGAGAGAGGGCCGTCGTCGCTCGACCGCGGTTGCGTCGCTATCACCGATTCAACTATGTGAACTAGGCTCTCCTCACATAAAGATGGATCAAAAGCAAAAATGAGGAGAATGACATGTATATAAAGATGATGGAATGAGAGGTTATTAAAATGGTGGGAGGTTATTTTATTAATGGAGTTGAATGGGAGGTTTATAAAATGGTGGGGTTGAATGGAGGTTGGTGGTAGGATGAGTTGAATGGTGGTTATTGTAGAGAATGTAAAATAAATAAATAAATGAAATAAAGTCGGCTACTTTAATTACAATAGAATAAAAAAGAAGAAAATAAATAGTGGAGAATTTACAAGGGAAGACAAACAACATGTATATTTTTTTTACTTTTCTAATATATAATTTTTTTGTCTTTTTAATAAGAGATATTTACAACAAAAAAATACAATAAAATACTACAATTAAAATACAACACAAGTTTGATTTTTTTGTATTTTTAATAATTAAGAAAGGTAAAATAAAAAATGAAGAAAGAATGAATATATACATAATATACAATGTACATCTAGGTCCCGAAACTCATCATTTGCAAATGAGCTCTAATTTTAATGAAAGCACTTCCGTAGGATAGATAATTTTCTAACTTGAACTTTAAAAGTGAGTTTGATGAATTTGGAGTTCATACGGAGCGGGAATTTAGCTTGGAAGTTGGAATTTACAGCTTTTTCTCTTTAGGATGTAGGAGCATTTATTTGAGGTGAAATTTGTTTTGTATTTTTGTATTTTTATATACATTTATATAAACAAGTTAGAGAAAGAATTAGGCAAAAAGGAGTTGAAATGAAATTATTAAAAATACATGAAGTTTTGGGCTATTTACATGTATAAAACTCCTTTATTTTTGCGGCTTTTTATGGGTAATTTATTTTGTACAATCTAATATACAATAATTAATGTGTTTTATTTACAATAGTTATTTTGTTAGTTTATTGATTTTATGGACATTTATTTGGGATTTTACTTGGGGATTTTGCTAAGATCAAGATATTAAGATGATGAATCGTGGATTCATCACCCCCTATACTTAAACTTTGCTAGTCCTAGAGCAAATAAAGAATGAATAAGTTGGGTTAACCCCTGACCGTGCATGTGAATACAAGACTTGATCCGTTCAAGAACTATCGGTTTTAGAGATCCTAAAATTCTAAGATGAACCAAGCTCTAGTCAAAAGGTACCCAATTTCCCTAATCATCGGACTCTCTCTGTATACATATATAGTAGGGATATGATATTAAGTGTTGACCACAGTTACAAGAGTATAGTCACAACATTACACAAGGTTCCAGTTCAAGAGACTCTCCTAAGGATCCGATCCTCAACACTAGGGAATAAATCATTTCTTGCAACCAATCCACCGTCTCTTTAGTTGTCAGACTTAAAAGTGTAGATGGAAGGCCAGTTGATGGAGGGCATAGGATTGTGTCATTTCTTCTCTCCCTCTCATTGGAACAAGGATCCTCTCAAGTGCCTTATTACGCAACGCATATTTTTGGTGTTGATCAGTGCGTCCGTCAAGAGAAGTTGGAGCCATCTGCACTTGTTTTCCTGGGAGTGCACCGGGGTGTGCCTTTTTTGAGTACCTATCGTACCTTCTACATCCAGACTTGTAGCATTTACGATGCAGAGCCCTTTTTTGGTGCAAGCCCGACTCCTGGTCCTAATAGCGGTGGTCCAAGTGGACACTTTGAAATGGTTGGGAGCGCTCACCTTTGGTGGAAGCTCTTTTGATAATTGACTTTGTGGAATGAGAGTTTTTCTTTAACATTTCATTGCTTTGTAGTATTTTGGCTAGCTCCACTGCTTTTACCAAGAGTTGGCGCACACTGATCAACATTTTTTTATTTTTTTTCACACCCTGGCACATAGGTAAATGTCAAGAGATAGTACAAGAACCATGTTCTCATACTGGCTAAAGATGTTGACACTCAGGTTTCATGAAGCCTTCATTGATTTTTTATCCCATCATCGAGCATCATCAAATCAAGTCCAAACTCAAATCCCTCATCCCAGTTCCTCAAGTGAAATTTCAACTCATCTCATCATAACTGCAGTCGTGTATGTGAGGTGCTGATCATATTCTTTAAAGTAGAGAATAAGCATGCAATATAGCACACAAATCTTTCAAACTAGGGAAATGTGAATAACTAAGTCCAAGACCCTAATGACTAAGGTTGGTTAACTCAAAATCTCAAGACCTCATAAACCAAGTGTTCTTGAACATCACTAGTCTTGTGTGAAAGTGAATTGTGTCAGGGATTAAACCAACTTATAAGTTAGTTTTTTTTAGTTTTGATGATTGACTTTTTTTTAAGTTTTAATAAAAGTTTTTTTTCAAAAAGTTTTTCTTTTGACAAACAAAGGCAAAGAAGTTTTTTTTGTTAGAAAAGTTTTGCTTTTTCTTTTTTTTTTTAATTTTTTTTGAAAAAAGATAGGTAAATAAGAAAGGACTTTTTTTTAAAGAGGATTTTTTTGAAAAGTTTTTTTTAGCAAATAAGGAAAAAGAGTTTTTTTATAAGGTTTTTTAAGAGATTTTTTTTACCCACCCCATAATTATTGTATAGTATATACAAAAATACGTGAAAGTACGAGGTATGGGTAAAGTATATATGTAATATATACATGCCCCCCTATACTTAGCTTGTGTTATGTCTTCATGGCACTAGGTGACAAAAAGACATAGCTCGTACTAAGCGTAGGAAAGCTAAAATAATAAAAAGTATAGAAGTCGATCCACCCCCCTATACTTAGGCTCTGGACAACCTTAGTGTAGAAGAAGAGCAAAAATGGGGCAGATAAGGTCAAGAGGAGAAATGGATGAGTATATACATATGGCGGGCATCGGTCCCCCCTATACTTAGGCTTTGGTCAGCCTAAGTATAGGACAAGAGTAAGTGTGAGAACCGATGTGATCTCGAGAATATACAAAGAAGGGAGAATATGTACAAGAGTGATTGAATCTTCGAAGATGTTGAATCTTGATGCTGCATCTTCATGAAGAGTAATAAGATGTATCTGCTCTGTGCTCACTCTGTATGAAGTTGATGACCTCGACTTGGACTAACTGCTCTTTCGAATCAACAAAATGCTTCAACAGTTGTCCATTCATCACATGAGATTGTGCACCATTTGTGAGATCAGCTATCTCTACACTTCCATCCTCGTGCACTTTCTTAACCACAAAGGGACCCATCCATTTAGATTTGAGCTTCCCATGGAACATCTTCAACGTGGCATTGAACAACCATACCTTTTGCCCAGGGACAAAGTCTTTGCACCTAATGTGCTGATCATGCCATCTCTTTACTTTGTCCTTATAAATCAAACTGTTGTCATATGCCCTGTTTCGGATTTCCACGACCTCGTTCATGTTCAAGTCTTGGCAAAGCTTCCCTAGGTGACAACTCCAATTAATCTTCTTAATTGCCCATTCAGATTTATGAATCAATTCTGCGGGCAAATGGCATGGCTTTCCATAGATCATTCTAAATGGTGAAGTACCCAATGGTGTCTTGTACGCTGTCCTATAGGCCCACATAACTTCGTCGAAGAGTTGAGACCAGTTCTTCCTATCGGGATGAACCAATTTCTGCAAAATACTCTTCACCTCTCTGTTCGAAACCTCTGCCATGCCGTTGGACTGTGGGTGGTAAGGACTAGTAACTCTATGCTCAAATCCATAGTCCTTAGCTAAAGATCTCATATCTCGATTCACAAAGTGGCTACCCCCATCAGATATCAAAACTTTTGGCACCCCAAACCTAGCAATAATATGGTCTCTCACAAACTTACAGATAGTCTTGCTGTCTGCGGTTCGGGTTGGGATAGCTTCCACCCACCTAGATAGATAATCAACCGCCAACAATATGTACTCATGTCCATGGCTGTTGGGAAAGGGACCCATAAAATCTATGCCCCATGCATCAAAAACATCACAAATAATCATCGGTTGCATGGGCATCTCATCTCTCTGTCCAACTGTCCCTCCCATCCTTTGACAGATCGGGCACGACCGTACAAAATCAATGGCATCTCTAAACAAGGTCAGCCAATACAATCCACATTGAAGTACTTTGTGAGCGGTTCTCTTTCCCAAATGGTGTCCTCCAGCCTCAAGTGAATGACAATACGTGAGGACACACTGATATTCCTCCTGAGGAATACACCTTCTCCAAACACAATCCGGTCCTTCAAAGAAAAGGAAAGGATCGTCCCAGTGGTATCTCCTCGAATCCGACTTCAGTCGATCAATGCTGCTCCTAGTCCAACCATGGGGAACCTGCTTGGAGACAAGATAGTTCACCATGTTGGCATACCACGGGAGTGAGTCAATAACACAAATTGACTCATCTGGGAAGGTCTCTCTAATCTGCTCATGATCAGGAGAATTCTCAAGTTCAATCCGAGAAAGGTGATCAGCCACGACATTCTTCACTCCAGGTTTATCTTTAATCTCCAAATCAAATTCCTGAAGGAGTAAAATCCACCTAAGAAGATGCGCACCTTCGCGTCCTTCTTTTCCATTAAGTATCGAATGGTTGTGTGATCTGTGTAAATTATCACCTTAGAGCTCAAAATATATGATCTGAACTTCTCGAGGGCCCATACTACTGCGAGCATTTCCTTTTCAGTCACTGTATAATTTTTCTGTGTAGGATCTAATACTTTGCTCACGTAATGGATCGCAAATGGAATCCCTTCTCGTCGTTGTCCTAACACAGCTCCTATAGTGAAATCTGAAGCGTCAGTCATGATCTCAAAGGAGAGAGATCAGTCAGGAGCTTGTAGGATAGGCGAGGCACAAATCTTCCTTTTCAAGAGCTCAAAGGCCTCCAGACACCTGTGATCTACAATGAACTCTGTGTCTTTCCCTAAGAGCTCTGTCAGTGGCGGGCGATCTTTGAAAAATCCTGAATAAATCTCCTATAGAATCCAACATGCCCTAAGAATGACCGCACTGACTTCACGTTGGTAAGTGGATCGAGTTTCTTGATCACCTCCACCTTGGCAGGGTCAACCTCCATTCCACTTTTGGAGATGACATGCCCCAACACGATACCCTCCGTCACCATAAAGTGACTCA
This sequence comes from Ottelia alismoides, assembly GCA_037367405.1. Lineage (NCBI taxonomy): Eukaryota > Viridiplantae > Streptophyta > Magnoliopsida > Alismatales > Hydrocharitaceae > Ottelia > Ottelia alismoides. Next base: position 670,245 of record JAZKJV010008889.1, on the reverse strand, counting down.
TCTCCCACAAGAGTACCAGATTCACCTCTCTACACCTCGTGAGGACTCGGTCCAAGTGCGCTAAACATGTATCAAAAGAATCACCATGGACCGAGAAGTCATCCATGAATACTTCCAAGAAATCTCCCACCATCTCGGTAAATATGGCTATCATGCATCGTTGAAATGTGCCCGGGGCATTGCAGAGCCCGAATGGCATGCGCCTGAAAGCATAAGTGCTGAATGGACATGTGAATGTGGTCTTTTCGTGGTCCTCAGGGGCTATGGCCACCTGGTTGTAGCCTGAGTACCCGTCAAGAAAACAGAAGAACTCTTTCCCTGCAAGTCTCTCCAAGATCTGATCAATAAACGGTAAGGGAAAGTGATCTTTCTTGGTCGCAGCATTCAGACGCTTGTAGTCAACACAGACACGCCACGACGTAGGTACTCGTGTCGCGATCTCTACCTCCTCCTCGTTGGTGACCATCTGAATTCCTGACATCTTCGGGACAACATGAAGCGGGGCCACCCACTTGGAGTCAGAAATAGGGTATATAAACCCTGCTTTGCACCATTTCTCAATTTCTTTCTTCACCACTTCCCGTAGATTGGGATTAAGTCTCCTCTGAAACTAACGGGAAGGTCTCACATTATCCTCAGTAAAAATGTGGTGCGAGCAGAGAGCGGGGTTGATGCCCACGAGATTCGACACTGTCCAGCCTATTGCTTTGCGGTTCCTCTCTAAGACCTCTAACAACCTAGACTCCTGTTCTAAAGTCAAGTCTGAGCTAATGATGATAGGATATCTCTCTTTGGGTCCTGCAAGAAAGGCATACTTAAGTGTAGGAGGTAGTGATTTCAGTTCTGGAAATGTGGTATCATCAAGCAGATCTGGTTGAACTAAATCTGAATCTGGTTTTGTGCTGCATGAAGGTGGGCTAAGCTGAGTAGTACTCGCCACCACATCAGAAGTATTGGGAGTCGGATCGTCAAAAATATCCAAACAATCGGCAAAAGCCACGTCCGACTCGTCATCTAAGTCCCATGATTGTTCCTAAGAGGATGGAACTGACAGATCCGGATGGATCTCTAAGTCATCATGAGAACAGGTTGATGCATCTCTAGCAAGATTAGACAACACCTGGCAAACTGCATCATTCACTATATCCTCTCCATATGAAAGGGTCTCGCTCTGTCCTGAAGGAACTTGTCCCCAAATCCCAACTGTGCTAATCATACTGCAATCTGCCTCTGAAGATGAGTACTCTATACTACTCTCTGAATCAGGTCGCTGACACTTGGTTTGCTTCATCTCAAGGTTCACTTCTCCTCCTGGAGAACGGAACTTCATCATTCCCGTACCATAATCGAAAGATGTGCCTGCGGTCCTAAGGAAGGGTCGCCCGAGAATGATCTGAGATTCTCTCCAATGATTGGGAGTCTCCATGTCCAAGACTGTGAAGTCCACCTGATAGTTCTGCCCCTCAATCGAGATAACGACATTCTTTACTTCTCCTTTAGGTCTCTTCAATGAACGATCTACGAATTGGAGTAAAGCTCTAGATTTGCGAAGTGGTCCCAACTCCAATTTCTGATATAATGCTAAGGGAAGTAAGTTGATCGAAGAACCGTTCTCTAAGAGTGTGTGTGCAAACGCAATGTCGTCAATACGACTCTCCACATAGTGAGCACCCAAGTCTCTCTTTTTCTTTGGCAAAGTCTGATTCTTGAGACAATAGGTTGTGGCTACTGATAAGACATGTGTCTTTATATTTCGGTTACCTTTCTTCCTGCTAACCCTTCTAGGTGTGCATCTCACCTTAAGGTATTTTTGGAAGACAAGATGGTTAGCCACATATTCATCAAATGGCACCTTTACAATGATGTTTTCTTTACAAAACCGTGCCATATCAGGGTCATCTTTCTGAATCTTTTTGATGCGCTTTCATACTTGAGTGTAGGACATAGTGATTTCAGTTTTGGAAATGTGGTATCATCAAGCAGATCTGGTTGAACTAAATCTGAATCTAGTTCTGTGCTGCATGAAGGTGGGCTAAGCTGAGTAGTACTCGCCACAAAATTAGAAGTATTGGGAGTCGGATCGTCAAAAATATCCAAACAATCGGCAAAAGCCACGTCCGACTCGTCATGGAACTGACAGATCCGGATGGATCTCTAAGTCATCATGAGAATAGGTTGATGCATCTCTAGCAAGATTAGACAACACCTGGCAAACTGCATCATGCACTATATCCTCTCCATATGAAAGGGTCTCGCTCTGTCCTAAAGGAATCTGTCACCAAATCCCAACTGTGCTAATCATACTGCAATCTGCCTCTGAAGATGAGTACTCTATACTACTCTCTGAATCAGGTAGCTGACACTTGGTTTGCTTCATCTCAAGGTTCTCTTCTCCACCTGGAGAACGGGACTTCATCATTCCCGTACCATAAATCGAAAGTTGTGCCTGCGGTCCTAAGGAAGGGTCGCCCGAGAATGATCTGAGATTCTCCCAAATGATTGGGGGTCTCCATGTCCAAGACTGTGAAGTCCACCTGATAGTTCTGCCCCTCAATCGAGATAACGACATTCTTCACTTCTCCTTTAGGTCTCTTCACTGAACGATCTGCGAATTGGAGTAAAGCTCTAGATTTGCGAAGTGGTCCCAACTCCAATTTCTGATATAATGCTAAGGGAAGTAAGTTGATCGAAGAACCGTTATCTAAGAGTGTGTGTGCAAACGCAATGTCGTCAATACGACTCTCCACATAGTGAGCACCCTTGTCTCTCTTTTTCTTTGGCAAAGTCTGATTCTTGAGACAATAGGTTGTGGCTACTGATAAGACATGTGTCTTTATATTCGGTTACCTTTCTTCCTGCTAACCCTTTTAGGTGTGCATCTCACCTTAAGGTATTTTTGGAAGGTAGGATGGTTAGCCACATATTCATCAAATGGCACCTTTACAATGATGTTTTCTTTACAAAACCGTGCCATATCAGGGTCATCTTTCTGAATCTTTTTGATGCGCTTTCATACTTGAGTGTAGGAGGTAGTGATTTCAGTTCTGGAAATGTGGTATCATCAAGCAGATCTGGTTGAACTAAATCGGAATCTAGTTCTGTGCTGCATGAAGGTGGGCTAAGCTGAGTAGTACTCTCCACCAAATTAGAAGTATTGGGAGTCGGATCGTCAAAAATATCCAAACAATCGGCAAAAGCCACGTCCGACTCGTCATGGAACTGACAGATCCGGAAGGATCTCTAAGTCATCATGAGAATAGGTTGATGCATCTCTAGCAAGATTAGACAACACCTGGCAAACTGCATCATGCACTATATCCTCTCTAGATGAAAGGGTCTCGCTCTGTCCTGAAGGAATCTGTCCACAAATCCCAACTGTGCTAATTATACTGCAATCTGCCTCTGAAGATGAGTACTCTGTACTACTCTCTGAATCAGGTCGCTGACACTTGGTTTGCTTCATCTCAAGGTTCACTTCTCCACCTGGAGAACGGAACTTCATCATTCCCGTACCATAATCGAAAGCTGTGCCTGCGGTCCTAAGGAAGGGTCGCCCGAGAATGATCTGAGATTCTCTCCAATGATTGGGGGTCTCCATGTCCAAGACTGTGAAGTCCACCTGATAGTTCTGCCCCTCAATCGAGATAACGACATTCTTCACTTCTCCTTTAGGTCTCTTCACTGAACGATCTGCGAATTGGAGTAAAGCTCTAGATTTGCGAAGTGGTCCCAACTCCAATTTCTGATATAATGCTAAGGGAAGTAAGTTGATCGAAGAACCGTTATCTAAGAGTGTATGTGCAAACGCAATGTCGTCAATACGACTCTCCACATAGTGAGCACCCATGTCTCTCTTTTTCTTTGGCAAAGTCTGATTCTTGAGACAATAGGTTGTGGCTACTGATAAGACATGTGTCTTTATATTTCGGTTACCTTTCTTCCTGCTAACCCTTCTAGGTGTGCATCTCACCTTAAGGTATTTTTGGAAGGCAGGATGGTTAGCCACATATTCATCAAATGGCACCTTTACAATGATGTTTTCTTTACAAAACCGTGCCATATCAGGGTCATCTTTCTGATTCTTTTTGTTGCGTTTTCCTGTCATAAGAGCATGGGGGAAAGGGATTGAAGGTAGGGAAACTGAGGATGAAGAGTCTGAATCATGAACTGAAAGATCATTCTTTGCATTAATAGAAACGGAGTTCTTCATACATGAATCTTTTTGATGCAACATGGAATCAAAATCTAGACTATCTACTAAAGGTTGTGGAATAGAAGCTGGAGTGGTATCCGCCACAACCGGAGATGCAAGGTCCTCCGTAGGCTCAGAAGAATATCCATGCTGATGATGCTGCATACGTGCTCTCCTCCTCCTCTCGGCTCCCTGAGTGGAAATCCTCGAATGGTGCTGATGGGGCTCTGAAATATGATGCCTCTCCTCCTCATCCTCTGAAGACTCCTCTTGTAGAGCTCCAGAGATGCCCCTCCTCGTGTCCCTCACCCGGTCAGGTACAACCATGGTCCTTCCGCTCCTGAGTGACATGTGGTTAGCCTCGTCAGACGAAAGAATCTAACGTTCAGATTTAGGAGATGCTGAATAGTATACCTTGACCAAAGTGCTACTGAGAACTAGAACGGTTCAGGCTATTTGGGTTTGCCTGAGCTTGGGCTAGGATAGAGGTAGAGGGTGCAGTCTGCTCGTCTCGCCATCTGGACAAGCGGTTGACATTCACCCGTAAGTCATGAATCTCATTCTTGTAGGAACGTAGCTCGTCGAGTATCTGCTGCTGAATATCCACGGGACTAGACGAAGAAGGAAATGGATAAGACTGTGAAGAAGAATGGGAAGACTGGCCCTGCTGGACAGAGTACTGCCTCTGCTGCTGCTGCTGGGGTTGCGGACCCTGCTGGCTCGCTTGGTAATGGCCTTGTCGGCCATACTGCTGGTATTGCTGCCTCTGCTGCTGGGGTGGCTGGAATACATGGCTCTGCTGTGAAGGAGGTGGTGCGGAGTTGAATGCGGTGTTGTGAAAGGTCGGGGGATGCTGGTAGGTCTGTCGGTCTCCCGTACTTCCTTTCCTGGCAGGGTCCAGAGTATACCATATCCCATTCACCTCCCAAACTGGGGGAGGCTCCTCCTGAACTGTCTCTGCTAATGGAGGTGGCTACTGGAAAGAGTGGGCATAGGATTGGTCGTGCTCCCACAGTTGGGGTTGCCCTGACACCAACTGGTCCTGAACATGGTGAACTCGGTATACGGGAGTAGAGGGTGCAGTCACGACGGGTATCCTTATCTTAGATACCTTCTCAGTCAACTCCTCCATCTGTTTTGGAAGTTTGGAGACGCTCCGGTCTAACTCATCAATCCTCCTGTCGATCTTCTCGACTACAGTAAGCTTGTCTGCAAGAAGTCCCATGCTAGGGATCACGTTTTGAGAGAGATCGACTATAGCTGATTTTCCCCCTCCAAATGAGAGTGAACTGGGGGATGGTGTATAGGCCCTACTGGCCATCAGTGAGCGGTTAGTTTCAGCCATCTGCTCGAATACCATCCAGACGGTATCTGCTTCTCGTGATGTGTAGCTGCCTCCACAGGCAGCGCTCACTAAACCCTACATCTCAGGGTTGAGACCAGTGAAGAATGATTGGACCAAGATGTTATCATCTAAATTGTGACAGGGACACTTCTGCAGGATGTCCTTGAATCTTTCCCAAGCATCACAGAAGGATTCATGGGGTAACTGGGAAAAACTCGTAATTCGCGTCCTCATAATGTTAGTTCTACTCAAAGGGTAGAACTTCTTTCGGAATAGGTCCTTGAACTGGGTATAAGTGGTGACGATGATTCCAAGATTCTTTACGCAGTAATCTGCTTTTCTACCCAAGGCAAATGGAAGGGCTTTGAGCCTAATATAATCCTGGCTAACATTATTATATTTGAGGTTAGCACAGATGAGATCAAAGTCTCCTAGGAATGCATATGGCTCCTCAGAAGCATTCCCATCAAAATGTGGCAGCAGGTTCAGAAAATGCGGCTTCAACTCAAAATCAACATTGGGTTCGATCGGACTCAAGTAGTTATGAATTTGATATTGTCCGGGGTTGTATGCCGCATCCATTGGTGGTTCGACCCCAACATTTAACTGTCCTAACTGAGCTCTCAGTAATGCATGTTGCTGCTCAGATGCAGCTACTCGGGCAAGTATCATTCTCATTGGGTCTTCATGGTTCTCTTCCTCCTCTTCTTTCTTCTTTGGCATTTTACTTGAATCTTCTTTATGTCCTGAATCAGCAAGGTGTTCTAGATTAGAAGAGGATTTATGAATCAAGATATTCTCACCAAGGCGATTGTTATCCTCGGTGAGGTGGGAAGAGAGAAATGGAATGGTTTGAGAGTAACCATCCCGAGAGTGAGTGATCCTAGGCTCAAGAGGGTCATGAGTCCAGGTTGGTCCAAGTTGCACTTGGACCTTTGAAGACGTACTTTTTGAAGGGTTCAACGAGAGATTCGCAAAGTCCGAATAAATACCCCCCCAATCAGTCATCTTCGATGTCAAAAGAACCGATTAGATCACGATAGTCAATGAGACACTAGTTCTACGGTGCACGTAAATGTGCGGAGTGAACTCACACAATTCAAACACAATTCAAACCCCCAATTTCACCAACTCAACACGTGATGGCCGTAAGGGTTCGGCCGAATTATCTGATCAATTTTAGTTGGTGAGAATACAATCTTGGAAAGATTAACGAGCTGTTAGGTGCCCGTATTTTTCTACAGACTGGCCCGGTTCTTACGACTAGTTTGACCTACTTTCAGCCAGTATAGGAGTAAGTACGGACCGTATAAATACGGCTACCCGTTCCTTGAGGACTAAGGCGTCCTCTAAACCTCCCACTCTGCTAAGGAAGTCCGGACCGTTTACCGGCTACCTGTAAATCCTCACTAAAAAGTAGCTAATCGTCTAAAATAAAGAACCAGTAGTAAGTAAGAAATCCAGACTTGGCTCTATCCTAGGGTCGTCTCTCTCTCACTTGCAGGTAAAACAAACAATGAGGGCTTTAAGCACCCGAGAACAAGGGTTCTTTTTATTCCAATTAATTTAATCAACCTGCTCAATTCAGTCCCAATTTTAGAGTTAGGTTATCACTTGAAATTAATATGAACTCACAAGCACGTCTACCGTTTAGTCCCAATTTCCTTTTTACCTTAAGTTGTAAAACAAGAGGGGAATCGGAAATCAGAATGCAAACGAGAAACTATGATGCATTCTCAGAAGAAGGTATACTTACAATGAATCCCATCACTCTTCATGCGTTATGCAAAGCTGAATTTGTAAATATTACACTAAATGCATGTAGATCGAGAAAACTGCACCTAAACAGTATACCATTAGCGGGGAAGAATTGATTTGATTTTGAACTAAGTAGTACGTGTCTATGTGTGTATCATTATGAATCATATAAGATATGCGAATATTTTAAGATATGTGTGGCCTAATTTACGATGGGCACAAACAAGTTTGAATCTAAACTACCGTGTGACTTATCCTTAATTTCGCCACTCAAGTCAAGCCCCCACCCTCACCGGAGAGTGAAATAGGTCTCGACACACCACAAATAATGTCCAAGTCTTTTTTTACACACGCGAGCTCTCAAACAAGAGCCGCAATAAAGGAGAAAGCTAAATAATTACAAAAATTTACAAAAGCTTTCTCGAAGATAAAATAATTCTCCTCGCTCTTCAGCAGTCGGTGCGTGTCACGTCCGTCGACCTCCGATGTACTCCAAGTCCACCGGACCCTCGCAAGGAAAATGAGATTTATATTAGAGAGATGAAAACAAAATATATACAAAAATATGAAGAGAAATAATTGCAAAAAACAAAAAAAATGGAATAAATACAAGTGGCTCGGGGGTCAGACTACACGAGTAAATGAAAATCTAAATCCAAAATTTTAAACTAAACCCTAAGTTGTTTGACTCCCCGGCAACAGCGCCATCTGACGTATCGCTAAATACGATGTTTAATTTGTAATCATTGTAATATGTGTACTTTGCGATTCGGTCAGAACCGAGAGCAGATCTCCGTGAAGAGTGTCTCGGCTTAATTTATATCCCGGGCAAATCCGGGGTCAAACACAGGGAGGCAAATGAACAACTTCAGGTTTAATTCGAAAGTTTAGATCTTGATTTCCACGTGGTTTTTTTTAGATTTTTTTTAATGCAAAAACAAAGGTGAAAGGCAAATGCAAGTGAATTACGACACTAAGAAAGCATACAACAAGGCTAAATTAATTTTAATGGAAAAGAAGTCCAATTTAACCAATTCGTAATTTTTCTAGAATCTTAATCCAGTGATGAATGCAAAACATATTTTTTTAGAATTTTAGGGGTTAAAATGCAACAACTAAAAATGCACATTTTTTATGGCTTTTTTCGTAATTTTTCACACAAACAGTAAGCAAAAATTATGAAAAAAATTACTGAAATAAAAACATGATGCAAGGAAGTTACAATAATGTTTTTGGGAATTTTTGACAAGTTATGAATTTTTTATGGATTTTTTAGTGAAATCAGAGTGATAGTGAGTAAATAATTTCTAATAAATCCACATTATCAAATTAATCAGAGTGCGAATTATCTCAGAAAGATATTTAGATAAGCAATCTGGAGAGTTGAAATTTTGTGAAAAGGATGTATGTGGATTTAATTAAAAATCAAATACTAAAAAAACTCTACAATTTATTTTTGGCACAAGATAACTCCATTTTGGTTGAAATTTGGATAGTATCTTAATCACATATTAAGGCATGATTGCAAATTTTTTGTGGAATTTTTAGATCAAACATGTGGCAGATATCAATTTAATAGCACGAAATGGGTAAAATATGGAGAATTTCAGTTAGACAATTTTAATTATTTACCCACAACTCACAAAAATACAAATAAATAGTCAAAATGTAGACAATTAGTTGCTCATCACAGAGGCATTTTTCATTGAACAACATGATGCATAAATGAGGTCCAAATTAAAATGCGAACACAGGGGTATCTGTGTAAATTCTGAAAACCATATTTACAACAAAATATATACAGTGACTATGTTGCAATTACATAAACATAGAAATAAAATAATACAGTTTTTACAATAAAAAAGACCTTCTTCTTCCTCTGGACGGCTAGGGCAGACGTGGACCCAATGGGGTCGGTGGCCGGTGGGTGGCCGCGCGCAGCGGCGCACGTCGGAGGGGAAGGCGGTGCGATGGCGGGCGGAGGACGGCGCGGGATGTCGGTCGGCTGGTGAAGAAGGCGGCAGGTGGGGATGACTTCAACTCCGCGGCCGGCGGTGGCTGTGGTGCGCACGGCGACCACGCGAGGTGGAGGGCGGCCGCGCGACTGAGATGGCGACAGATGAGGGTGGCCTGCGACGGCGGCGGCACCGCGCGTGGCCGCAGCGGCGCTGGTGGTGGGGGTGAGATGGCGGGCGGCGATGGTGGGAACTCCCACCACTGCTGCATTTTTTATTTTTTTTATTTATTTTTCTTTTTTTCTGCTGTAATGTAATAAAAGGCTTTTTTTGTTTTAATTTTTTTTATGTTTTTTTAATTTTGTTAAAACAGGGAATGAACATGATGGAAAAAATGTGATGATGGCGATGAAGATGAAGATATAAACAAATGATGGATGGGTGGTGAATGTGATGTGCTAAAAAAATTGCAAACTAACAAGATGATAAAATGAGAAGACAAATTACCTACGATGAAGACGATCGCCTATGATGTGCTCGTGAGAGCACGGTCTTCGCTCGAATTGTTGGCATGCGACGAGCTCGAGCAGCGTGCAGTTGCAGCTGCGATGTTGGCCAAAAAGCCAACGGATCTCACCGGAGAGAGGGTCGTGGTCGCTCGACCGCGGTTGTGTCGCTGTCACCGATTCAACTATGGGAACTAGGCTCTCCTCACATAAAGATGGATCAAAAGAAAAAATGAGGAGAATGCCATGTATATAAAGATGATGGAATGAGAGGTTATTAAAATAGTGGGAGGTTATTTTATTAATGGAGTTGAATGGGAGGTTTATAAAATGGTGGGGTTGAATGGAGGTTGGTGGTAGGATGAGTTGAATGGTGGTTATTGTAGAGAATGTAAAATAAATAAATAAATGAAATAAAGTCGGCTACTTTAATTACAAAGAATAAAAAATAAGAAAATAAATAGTGGAGAATTTACAAGGGAAGACAAACAACATGTATATATTTTTTACTTTTCTAATATGTAATTTTTTTCTTTTTAATGAGAGATATTTACAACAGAAAAATACAATAAAATACTACAATTAAAATACAACACAATTATGATTTTTTGTATTTTTAGTAATTAAGAAAGGTAAAATAAAAAATGAAGAAAGAATGAATATATACATAATATACAATGTACATCTAGGTCCCAAAACTCAACTTTTGCAAATGAGCTCTGATTTTAATGAAACCACTTCCGTTGGATAGATAATTTTCTAACTTGAACTTTAAAAGTGAGTTTGATGAATTTGGAGTTCATACGGAGCGGGAATTTAGCTTGGAAGTTGGACTTTACGGCTTTTTCTCTTTGGAATCTTGGAGCATTTATTTGAGGTGAAATTTGTTTTGTATTTTTGTTTTTTATATACATTTTTATAAACAAGTTAGAGAAAGAATTAGGCAAAAAGGAGTTGAAATGAAATTATTAAAAATACATGAAGTTATGGGCTATTTACATATATAAAACTCCTTTATTTTTGCGGCTTTTTATGAGTAATTTATTTTGTACAATCTAATATACAATAATTAATGTGTTTTATTTACAAGAGTTATTTTGTTAGTTTATTGATTTTATGGACATTTATTTGGGATTTTACTTGGGGATTTTGCTATGATCAAGATATTAAGATGATGAATCGTGGATTCATCAAACACCCTCCGCTATCACTATAGGGCGGAGATAGATGGGCCAACACCCCGTTATTGGTGGATGGGTTGAAGTGGAGGCAGAGGAGGGAGTTTTGTAGGTTGAGATGGGACGTTACAAGAGATGAGATGTGATTTTGAATGGCTGATTTGAAGGGAATGGAGTGATGGATGGAGATGTTGAGGAATCCGTGAAGATGTAGGGTCTAATGGTTGCATGGGGGCAGCTTTGGGTTGGTGAGAGGCATCCGGAGATGGTGGCAGAAATGGAAGGGGGAGAGTGGGTTTCCAGGGTTGAGCTGGAGGTTGATGATGAGGCATGGACCGTTGGATCATGCAATCCAACGACCCGGATGGAGGCGCGTTCAGAGAGCGGAGATCAGATCATCACATCAGATCTTGTGGCTAGGAAGATGGCAACGATTAATGGCGAGGAACTGATATGGGATCAGATCAGTCAGTGGTAAGAGAATTGATGATGTGGAGGTCGCGAAGCCATTGGATGGAGTGTTAATCATGCTACTGAAAAGGAGGCAGAGGCGAGTAGTGGAGATCTGATCAACGAGATTGATCAAATGGCTATTGTGGAAGCGCTAAAGGACATCCATGATGGAGGTGGGGAAAGGGGATCCATCGACCAATAGAGAGGTTGGGTGGCAGAAGAGGAAGTTGCCATGTGGGTAGATCCAGAGGGCACCATGTGTCCGCTCCAGAAAAATCAATAAATATAAAAAATAAAGAAAAATAAAAAATAAATAGTTCGAGGTTTAGTTAGAACAAAGTAAAAACAATAAAGTTGTAGATCTCAGTGAGATCCACAAGAGTCATGTTGGTCAAAAAGCCAAAAGAAGTATTTGTACAAAGATGAATTTTTGCGAGTACTTTTAATGTGTAAAAACACAATGTTTTGTGATTTTGTTTTGTTTGTATTTTGATTCTTTTTAAAGCCAAAATAAATATAGGCAATATTTAACCTATTTTTTAGGGATTTTTAATAGAATAGAAAATAAAGAAAAAGGGGTAGTAATTAAATACAATAAATTAGTGTTACAAAATAAAGGTTAATTATTTAGAGATTGTTCACAATATAATACAGGTTAATATTAGTGATTTAATCGTCGTTTTATTGAATTGTTTAAGTAAGGAAAATAATAAATAGGTTTTAACATGATGTATCAGAGATTTATCAAGGACCTTATTGTATATGAAGGAGAAGTATTCCTTAGGAGGAATACCAAAGTGTCCTCAATCTATGTCACACCTTGGAGGCAAAAGGACATCACTCTGAGAAGAGGACCACTGAGAATATGCTACAATGTGGATTTTACTAGCCTACTTTGTTTAAGGATGCCTATAAGGTCGTGCCTGATCTATCAAAGAATGGGAGGGACCATTGGTCCCATAGATGCCATGCCTTTGAAAGCAGTGATCATTTGTGATGTATTCGTTGCACGGGGCATTGACTCTATGGGACCATTCCCTAATAGTTAAGGATTTGAATATATTCTTCCTACGATAGACTATTTATCGAGGTGGGCGGAGGCTATCCCTACTCAAGCGACATGCAACAAGAGTGTATGCAAGTTTTTGAAAGATCATTTTATTTCAAGGTTTAGGATTCCTAAGGTATTAATATCTGATGGGGGTAGCCACTTTGCCAACCGAAAGGTGAAGAAGTTGACTAAGGAGTACGACTCGAGCACTGTATCGCTAGTCCTTACCATCCACAATCCAATGGAATGGCTGAGGTGTCAAACAGGGAGGTCGAAGGAATTTTACAGAAGCTAGACTACCCTAACAAGAAAAACTGGTCCCAACTCCTGGACCAAGTTCTATGTGCTTACTGGATAGCTTACAAGACCCGATGGCATCTCCCCGTTTCAAATGGTATATGTAAACTCGTGTCATTTGCCTGCACTCGGGCATAAATAACAATGGGGAATCAAAAAGATCTATTGGAACTTCCACAAAGGAATGAAGAAGAGAGATATGTATCTGAATGAACTATTAGAGATCAGAAATCATGCATACAAAAACAACACCATTCACAAGGACAGAGTGAAGAAATAGCACGGCAAGCACATCTGAACAAAGAGCTTTGCCCCAGGACAGAAAATTTGCCATTTAATGCAAGATTGAAAATTTTCCAAGGTAAATTGAAATTCAAATGGACAGGACCCTTCATCCTGAGAGAGGTGCACATTTCACTACTACTTAAACATTCGTAACAGAAGTGCTGAGATATCAGAGACTGCAGACAACATGCAAATTTCTATAGTCAATGGTCAACTACTTAAACATTTTGTCAAATTAAGTGAGAAGTTAATGCAAGTGGAGCATATCTCCCTCACTCAGGACACTGTGTTAGACGAAAGACACAAGCATTCCAGATGAACCACCTCATCCATAAAAATTCTTTCACTCTTCTGTATATCCATCACTCCGTCTATCTCCTCGGTCCCCCCACCTGTGATTACTTCCAATATTTAGAGCAATATGAGTCTAAGTATAGGGGGACCAACAACATTGTGATTTCTCTGCTTCTATTATTTTTCCTCATCCTTGACTGCCTCATTTCGTGATTTTTTGTAATGCTTAGTCCCTCAAAAGTCTACGTATAGGGGGGAAACTCGATTTCTTTTTCTTTTTCACTCAACTATACTTCTTACGAGCTATGTCTACATTTCACTTTGTACCTGAGGACATATCACAAGCTGAGTATGGGGGGGGGGGGTGTTTGTATATTCTACATAATTTATTCCTAGCTTATACTTTAATTGTTTTCATCTAAAATAAAGTATAAGTATAAGTAGTGTTTATTATGTATATTATACTAAATTCTTTATGTAAATAATACATGTTTTAAAAAAAAGAAAAAAAAAGAAAAAAAATCACTCATATTCTTGCATTTCATTAAGCATGTAATGCATTCTTTAATTGGTGTATTCTTGACTCATCCACTATCACTCAAGGCTTAAGGATTTGAGGACACTTGATTTCTGAGATCTTTAAGAGACTGAGTTAATCTACTTTAGTCATTTGTGTTTTTGAACTTAATAATCAGCACATCACTTTCTCTATTGCATGATTGATGAGTTGAGTTATCACTTGAGAAATTGGGGCTGGTGATTTGAGTCTAGACCTGATTTAATGATGCACTAGGATGGCATTAAGTCAATGAATGCTTTAAGAAACCTGAGTGACAGCAAAACCCTGGGCAGTATGTGAACAAGTTCGCATGCTATCATTTGATATCTACCTATGTACTAGGGTGTGATGCAACCTAATTAAATTGTTGATCAATGTGCACAACTCTTGGTAAAAGTAGTGGTATCTAGCCACACAATGAAATGAAAATTCGATAGAAGTTCTCTCATACTAAGAAAAGCTCAATCATTACAAATAAAAATTCTATGAGCTTCCACCAAAGGCGAGTACTCACAACCATTTCAAAGTGTTCACTTCAACCAAACACTATTAGTACCAAGGAGTCAAGCTAGCACCAAAACAGGGCTCTGCATTTTATAGTGACACAAGTCTGGGTGTCGAAGGTATCTTAGATACTCAAAAGAGACATACCTTGGTGTACTCCAGGAAAACAAGTGCAGATGACTCCAAATTTTCTTTACGGACACATTGATCAACAAACCAAAAATATACATGTGTTGAGTAATAAGGCACTCGATAGGCCCCTTGTTCCAATGTGAGGGAGAGAAAAATAGACACCATCCTATGCCCTCCATCATCTTGATGTCCATCTATGCTTTCAAGACTGACAAAATAATGAGACAGAGGATTGAATGCAAGAACCGACTTATTCCCTAGTGTTGAGGATTAGCTCTAGAAGAGAGTCTCCTAGACTGGAACCTTGGGTGACATCTCTACTCGACTCTCATGAATTCAGTATTCTAAAGGTCATATCCTCATATTTTATGTACAAAAAGAGAGTCTGGAAATTAGACAAGTTGGATTCCTTTTAATTAAAGCATGGTTGAGCCTAGAATTTTAGGATCACTCAACTTAAGAGTCTTTAATGAATTGAGCTCTGAAAATTCACATGTATTGTCAGTGATTTATACAACTAAGTCATCCATTCTTCGATGCTCGGTGACAAGCATGGTTTAAGTATAGGGGTATGATGAATCTCATATTCAACATGCTCAAATTGGTCAATTAGACTCCATTTCCTAAAATCTATATGCATTTATTCATTAATATTGCATCATTAGCATTCACACATGTGTAAATAATATTCGCATTTCATAATGCATAGTTCCATAAAATAAGGAGCCAAAAATCCAAGTAAAAATTGAGCTGAAAACCTGCTAACTTGTCCTCTTTTTTATAACTTTATCCTAATTCTGATTAATCTAAAACCACTCCATTGTTTAGATATTACAAACAAGAATAAAGAAAAAATACAAAAAAATGCTAACTCAAATAAGTGATAAATAAACCGAAAACCTAATTTCAAATCAGACGAACTAAAAAAATGCACATCTTCCTCATAAAGTGTCCGATTTTGGTCTACACACTTCTAATATATTCCATTTTCAAATACCTTAAGAACAATTTCATAAAATTTGGAGCTCATATGTGAAAGTTTGGTTTTGGGCCTCTTTTGCGCATTTTATCTGTTTGCGATTTTTGACCTAAGATTTTATGTACATAATTAATCCATTTTATTTTATTTCTTTTTTGTTTATGGTCTTTGATGAAAGTTTTATCAAGATACATAAAAATCCAAATCCAAATCAAGACTGATATAAAAGAAACTGACTATGTCATAGTTACCTTTGTGAGTCTGTATAAAAATCTCTTATTTCATACTTCTATTTTATTTCTCTATTTTTTATTAAAAATACATAAAATTTGATTAATGTGTAATTAAATGTCTTATATTTTTTCTATATTTTTATCCTCTTTTAAAATAATAAAAAATTACAAAACTCCAAAAAGAAGTTTTCCAAACACGTGGAGAAACACCAAAAATACTACTTTGTTCAGATGGCCTCTTTTGCTCCTAGTTCCTTCATTAAAGTTGTAGATCTTGTCAAGACGGACAACCTTCATGAGGGAAATTTTTTGATCTGATGTATTTTTCTCTTTCATATCTATTTTTTCTCTTTTATTTTTGAAATTTTTTGAGGGTGACATGTGGCAACCCCTGAGCGTGCCACGTAGACCCCAATTCCCTCTCTCCTCTATCCTCCCCTCGGTTCATGTGCCTAGCACGTGACCGCCTCCTTCTCCCCAGGAACGTGCTATGCACATGTCGCCTCCTCCCTCGCGCACACGTGCGCAACGCAAGCCTTACGTCCTCCTCCAGCCATTCTCCCTCCGCCTCCCCGCACACCCCTGTAACCGCATCTTCCACCTTACGTAACGGCTTCCCACTCCTCCTCTCTTAACCGTTGATCTGCCTCTCCACCTCTGTTTGTTACGGTCGTGCTCACGTAAACCTCCTCCCTTACCTCTCTTTTAAAGCCCAGTCAATGTCCTCTTCATCGCCCATCTGCCATTTCCCCTCTCCAAAGCTCGAGCTCATGCACCTTGGGCGGTGACAACTCTAGGATCATGCTAAGAATCCAAGTGCAGAAGTTGGCATGATCCAAGGAGCTTTTACTCCTTGTTTTGGTAGATTCATCATCCACTCAATGCTCTAGTGTTGTGGCTGTCGAGCGAAGATCAGCCTAAGTCCATCGACCATCAGGCCACCTCCCCTAGGCGATATCCTCTAACCCACTCTTCCTCAATCCATTCGCATAACCGGGTAACACCTCCACGTGGTTATTCTTCATCTCCCCAAATCATCCCCGTATTTGATTTTACCCAACCGGAACCACATCCACTACGCTTCGAGAATCGACTCCACCTCCTCAATCTCTCTCTCACTTCCCATCTCTCCTCTCAGATCCTCCTCATCTCCGGCCCTGCACATGCCGGAGCTCAGCTCCATTCCCACACCTCCGTTGTTGGAGCTCCGCTCCCCATCCGTCGCTCTTTTTAGACTAAAGCATAGAGGTGAATGCTCGTGGGAAATGATAAAGGATGAACGCACAACAGTCGTACGATCAAGAACTCTCATAATCTATACTGTCGTTCAGGCCCAGGTCGGGACTGCAGTCTTTGTTGGATCAAGAAATCATCGATCTCGATAGTCGAAAGGTGCCCAAATTGGAACTATTAGATCCTCAGCATCGAGAGAGCCACAACCGTCAGATTGTCTCCTCCTGAGCCTCTCACTTTGGGAGGGAACTGAAGCTTCCAAGAGCTAACACATGGTGGTTCGGGTACGAAACTCGAGCCACCGGCTGAGCCCGGTACGCCCCTTGTGTACTACACGTGACAGGGGGTATTTTACATCCAGGTCCCTGTCCTTCCTCATATCAACAAACATGACCAGGACAAGTGCGCTGCACACGTTACCAGGCCATTTTGTAGAGGTGCCCATAAAAGCTTCCAGCATTGCATCGACGCCCTGCCAGCCGCTAATGTAAGTGTCACGTGTGGGGCAAGTGACTTAGGGTAAATTTATAGGGAGGCCCCTGTTTGTTCAGCTAATCACAAAAAGGCCCCCGCCAGGTTAATCATGTGTCATGCATGTGGTCGCCTCGGTAAATTGCAATGAGGCCCCAACAGGTTTCGTGAATTACAGATAAGTCCTCTAGGGAAAACCTGAAGGTAAATTATTTACTTTTATTGCATTTAAGTCCATGGCATTTCAATTTAGCCTATCTTTTACATACGAACTCCGATTTTTATGCATAGTATGTCGTTCTGAAGCTTATTTTGTGCTCTTACATTTCTTATAATTAGTGAATGAATCATAGGTGCTTTAGTATATATTCTTATTTGAGGATCTTAATCTATTGTGCAAGCTTCTAGTTGATGGCTCTTTTACTGTATTTAATGACATTCGATCTACTTTTGCAGGGGCTAAATCGAAGAGGCTAATTTGCTTTATTTCGTCGAAAATATTGATCGTTTTATGAGGATTGAATCTTGGGGACATATATTTTTATGGAAATTATCAATGATCTATTTTGCAGGAGTTGATTGATTGTTTGATCTTCTATCCTCTAGCCTGGATTTTATCTTGAGGAATATTTCTCAAATTTATTATCCTTTGATATATGATTAACTTGAGGGTTTATCGATAATACTAATTTAATATTAAATTCATATAAAATCAGAGATCTTGATCTTAATTATTTTCTCTGTTTATTTTCTTCAAATTTTCATTATCATATTTTCGCTTTATTATTTGACACAAAAATTAATCGAGCATTTAATTATTTATTTTAATTAATTTAAAACCACACAACTAAAAATCATATTTCCCTTTGTTCGACCTTCGTAGACTTGCCAAGTATAAATTCTGCATAATATTCAAAATTTATGGTTTTTGATTGACCGAATTTTGTTGCCTATACTACAATTTTTGATAATTAAAGAGGTGATTTTCGAGTTCATCCGACTAGTAGCACAATGCAATGCAGTCAGCGATGGCCACCTCGAAGTAGAACCTACACGCCCTACCCGAGCACCCCGCAACAACAACATCTCAAGCCTTCTTCGCCTTCTTGGCCCGCATGATCGGAGTTCACGAGTCATGTGGCAGTTCCGCAATCTGCATGAGAGAGAAGAGATTGGTCGAGGGTTACATTAATGACTATGGTGGTGGTTGGATTGGACCAAATGAAGTTCCTTTGAATCTCATAAATCTCCCTAGAAGTAGTAAGGTGTTGCCATATACGTTATAGAGAAGAGGATGAGATAATAGATGGATGGTGATCAGAACATTGGTGTTTTTGCATCAAATCAGGTGAAAATGGAGGTGATTAAGAAGAAAGACAGAAGATGAACATATGAAGGAGGATGACGTTGGGCACGGGATGGAGGAGGAGGGGTCGGAGGAGGATGATGGGTGGGGGAAGTATGGACTGTTATGCTCCTCTTTACTACACCATGGTTAGTTCAACTCATTGGCGGTTAAAGTAACCTAAGGGCACAAGTGATAGAACGACAAGAAGTCAGGGGCACAATTGATATTGCAAAAAAGGGAGGGGCATACCTGATACTACAATATCTGAGAAGGGTACAACTAATAGAAACCATTTATTTTTTCATATCATTTATCAACATTGCTTTAAACTGACATGTGTGAGTTTTTGTATTTTTTTGCATTCCCTTGTAGAATATGTCCTCCTTGTGTAGGTCTTTTTATGTAACCGGTCATAATTGCT
Organism: Ottelia alismoides; assembly: GCA_037367405.1. NCBI lineage: Eukaryota > Viridiplantae > Streptophyta > Magnoliopsida > Alismatales > Hydrocharitaceae > Ottelia > Ottelia alismoides. The sequence continues at coordinate 651,051 of JAZKJV010008889.1, read as the reverse complement.
GATATTCGCATTTCCTCTATGAAGTTGAAACTAGCTTTTAAATTTTTAATGGTGATCTACAAAATAAAAAAGTCAGTTTTAGTTGACGTATCCACAATTCATCTGCCTTATTAATCAATCTTAGCTCAGATCCCTTAAATTCACAAATAAGTAATTGATTTATTGTATATAATGAGGGCTAATTGTTGTACATTAATTTCCTAATACAATCCAGATCATTATTTTGTATATATATTCACATGCATATTCACCCATCTTCCCTATTTTCTATTAGTTTAGAGTAACTCAAAATCAAATAAAATCTACTCCACTGTGTACATATTACTAACATTATTGAAGGAAAAATAACATGAACATACTAACTTATATATTTGTGAAATAAAACCAAACCCTAATTCGGAGAAAAAGAGACATAAATGTAATATTTCTAACATACAATCTCCTATAAAGCCATTTTCATTTTGAATTAATGTACATCCAAATATCAACAAGTCAATATTAAATTCAAATGAATTATAGAATATATGTAAAACTTGGATTTTGGGTCCACATTGTCTACTGTATATATATTTACTAACTTTGACTTATCATTCTATGCATAAAATTAACTCCTGTTAATTTGTTCCTTTATTTATTTATTTTCTTTGATATGTATTTTAATAAATGTGTGCCAAATTAAAATCGAAAACAATGTAAAAATTAAAGAAAATAATGTTATCTGAGTTTGTTCACAAGTCCTTTTTATTTTATTTCCTTATTTTCTTAATTATTAAAAATTCCAAAATACATTGATATGTAGATATTTTTCTTCTATGTTATTTAATTTTATTATGAATTTTTATTAAATATACAAAATCACAAAAAAATCAAAATATAAAATACGGTATTTTATACATGGAATACAACCAAAAATGAGTTTGCACAAATGATGTCTTTTGATCTTTGTCCCTTCATTAAAGTGGTAGATCTCATCAAAACGAATGATTTTCTTGAAGGAAAATTTCAATGTGAATGCATTCACTACTTTTTTTTGTTTTTAATTGTTTTTAAGTTTGAATTTTGTGGAGGTGAGATGTGGCAGCTCCTGGAGCCACACACTCCTTCCCTAACTTATTCTTAGACACCCCTTCATTCAATCGTTGGATCATCTACGATTCAATGATTCTGATCAGGTTCTCTTGTTTTCTTTATAAAATTTCCTTTTTCTTTTATTTTACACATCGCAAGATGCCATTCCTTTGATCTTGGGTCGATTACCGATGGCCCGAGACTCGTCTCCCACCACCTTCTTTTCTACCCATGCCCCAAAGTTCGAAGCCCTTCCATATATTCTCGGCCATTGACAACCCTACGTCAGGCTCCTCTGTATATCTATTTCCTCCATCGACCATTTGCAATCCCTATCCCCTCATGCTAGTCGCTCTAACCAAATCTTGGCCCATAAAAGCCTTTACCACTAACATCATGACGCGGCATCTAAAAATCCTAGAGAGAGAATCCATGCTCAGGCCCACTCTAGTAACAACGAGAGCAAGTCCTCCTTAAGTGAAGATCGGTTCCCGTCAAGAAAGTTCCAAGGGTTTCTGTCCTTATTTAAGATACTTCAAGTTGTTCAATATTGACCTTCCCTGAGGTCTAGAGAAAAGATTTAAGGAGCTCTACTCTCCTTCCCAAGAAAACCCCATCCATCCATGATAAATCTCAGATATATCAACACTATTTATAAATATTATCTCCCCAGCTTACTGAATTCACTAACTTTATTAAACAATCGATCTTATTTTAAAAATAACCTATTTTAAATAATTAACATCAAATAATTTAATTAAATAACTACATATTGGTGTATATATTTTATGTATTTCATTTTTTTATAAAAATCCAATAAAAATAAGTGTAAAATTATATATAAATAATTTAATATTATTCTTTGATTTAAAATAAATAAAACCAAAGAAATAAAAATAATTATTTTTAATACTGAAAAATACTTTCAAAAATATTTCTATGTACTCATAATGTAGTCTTACTTTGAGTTCGACATGAAAGATGTAGATCTCAAAAAGATCTACAGCTTTCATGTTGAATACTTTTTCTAATTTTCACTCTATCTATTTTGTATTTGTTTTACATTGTTTTACTAATTTTCTTAATTTCAGAATGGACCACGTGGTTCACTTTTGTGAGACACATAGTGAACCATTGACGCTAGCCCGTGCAATCATGACCGTCTTATCATCTTGATCTGATAGCCATACTTCTCTCTTCTGCGTCTAAATGTATGCCGTCCAATTGACTTTCATTAGAAGCATCTGGGTCGTTGATGCACACCTCTTTTTCATCCCTTGGATTATTTATCGAGCAGTTGGGGAGTTGTCCCCAACCTCCCGCCCAATACCTCCAAGGGTTGCGAACATCACCAACCTCCCAACTTCTCTGTATTATCCTAACCACCTTTCACAACATCCTGACCAACTGGCATCACTAACCCCTTTGTCAAATCTTTCTCGTCCATGGCACACATCTAAACTTCATCTCCGACTATCCTATGCTAACCTACAGATGATTGAAAATTACTCGACAAGCACCCTTCAACTTCTACATCCCTCCTTTAAAAACCTAATCTCTACCCATTGCGACATTTATCCACCATCTGCGAGTGAACCCCCTAGTCTCCTCCACACTTTCGTGATAGAGATAAGGTGAGAGTGAGAACAAATACAGAGTATTACCTCAGTCTGATCTGTGGTTGAGCAGCCATGTTGTAGAGAGCATCTTGAGCTTCCACTTGCGACTTCAGTGGTTAAGCGACGAACACCTAAGACAAAGGCTTCATTTTAAGGCCAAGATTCATCACCCTTCTCCATTTTCTCTCCTCTCCAGTTCAAAGAAAGGTTTCTATCTCATTTCCTTCATAATTTCTCCTTATTCCCAGTGTCTCTCAATTACTCTATTATACATACAATCATTCATCTATAATCATTGTTCATAATTGTTTCACACACATATCACCTTCTGATCACTTCGCTTCTTCCTAGTCAGATCCATCTCAACCCTTTCTTCTTCTTGCCAGGAAGAAGGAATGAACTCCAGCTTAGATCCTTCACCCCAAGGAGCTTCCATTGCATCCCTTCACGATGAATTCTTGTATGGCTTTAGTCACTACCCTAGCATGGACTCTTTGCTTTTATTGATCGAAATCGAATACTACACTCCGATGTTAAGCTTCCAAACCGTGAATCTTCATTGACAAGAGTATCTCGACTACTCTAAGTCTTCCTCTACTTTCATTCGACCTTGCCAAAACCTTCAGAAGGTATCTGGTCCATCAATTGAGAAAGAGGAAGATGGAGGAGCAAAATCCTCATCGTCAGAGCTCCGCTCTACCTCTACCACTCAGGGAGGAGAGTGAATACCTGTTGTTACAAGCTCCATTCGATTGATTTATACCGACATTCATCTTACGGTCTCGGCTTTGCCACATCAGATATCAAAGCTATGATTCATGCCTTAACTTCAGGGTACCCGAACCAGAATAGAGCACTTGCATCCCACCATGTATATCCGATCCTCCCTCTCAGTCTGAGCCTAGACCCAAGTGACTCTAGCCATGTGGCAAGAAAAGTGGCAATGTTTGGATTCGAGTTTTCATAATTTGCATATTAGTCTAACGCATGCATATTACATGACAATGGGAGAAATTGCAGTAGTGACCCCCAAAAATTCTGATATTACAAATAATTCCTCACTAGGGATATTTGCATTATTACCCAATCGATTTTTATTTGCACATTAGTCCCTAACAAGGATTTATTTGTATTGAAAAGTGCAGTTTTAATTAGAGTAACTTTGTATGTATATCCTTGCATTGTATCTTGAATAACTTTTGAACCACATATCCAAATTCAATGAAATTGATCTCCTTTTAAGGATAATTCAATTCTCTTTATTTTCCACTAATTTCATGATCTCATCAAAGTTTAATGCATAAAATTCCAAAGAATAAAAATCATTCTTCTATTCTATTGATTATGTTTAAAATTGATTTGTCTCTTGATTGTCCCTAAATTTGGTAGCTTGATTTGCATTGACTCATTTTAATCTTATTAGGAGTGTTTATTTACTTATTGGATAATTAATCTCCTGATTTAATAAACAATTTGAGGATTTATTTTGATATTGATTTTACTAGTGTGTTAAAGGAGTGACAATTTGACTTGCTTGATCATTTGGACTTATTTAACCAATTTATTAGATTAATTCAATACTTCTTAATTAATTCTAGTTATTTAAATAATCATTTCAGAGGTTTATTGTGTGATTGTGCATTGTTTTATTTTATGTTGAATCTTCACTAAGCAGTGCTTACCCTGGTTCTTTTATTCATCATTTAAATAAATATTTAATCTCTGCATTAATTTAATTAATTAATCATGTCATTTTGTTCCACATGGACTTGCCAATGATATAAATTGAGCCAAGTCCTCTTCAGAGATCCAATTGACTTAGTTCTTATTGAATGTTGAGTGGTCATATTACAATGCTTACTTATTATCATTGCCAAATAGCGTTTCATCAGATGGAGTCATTGCCGAGGACATTGAATTTTAGTTGATTTATTTAGGTTTAGAAATTTATTTATATGATTTTTGTTGCAATTTAGTTTAAGTTTCGTTGTGATTATTCTGACTGTTTTAATTGATGTGTTTATTTACTTTTGTTCGATTTTTATCTAGATATATTCCTTGATTTATCTAATTGGTAATTCTTTTTGTGGTAGAGCCTATGGAGCTGACAAACACCAAAGCAATGCATAGGCGAAGAGAATGGAGCTCAAGCCATTGAGTCCACAAAGAGTTATTGAGATAGAGTCTTTTCATCTATATGAATTAGTCTTTGTTGTAGTGTAATATTTTTGTAATATTATTTGTAAGAATTAGTTAATTGCTTATACAATGGTTCTCATTTGAGTCCTCATAGTTGTAAATAAAGGTTGTTATTTATTCTTCTATTTGTGTTTTTGTGTCCATAGTGATTCTCGACTTAAGTGGTGTATTTACTATTAAGAACATTGATTGAAAAAGTTAAACCTAGGTCATATTCCCTTGTGCCCTTTTGGTAATTTAGGCCGCATAATTTTTGATCTCATAATATTCACATACATCTTAAGAGATTCACTGATAGACGCAATTAAATTACATTCTACTTAGTCAAATTTAACAAAATTTCTTCTCTACTAATAGAACTCATGTTTAGGTGCTATTTTTTAACTTGCGTCATATAGTTAGATTTTAAAATTCAGTCTAGCATCCACATGAAGAGTGTTGAGAAGCGATGTAATTATTTCTGAACGACTACATGCATCATTAATTTTCTCCTGCATTCTATTTTTCGTCACTTTCCTCTTGTTTTACAATATAAGAAAAAGGTAAAAAAGGATTGAATGTTAGGCATATCTATATCTAGTCACAATAAATCAAGTGATAACATATCTCCAAAAATTAGGACTGAATTATGCAAGTTGATTCAAATAAACTTGGAGTAAAATTTACCTTGTATTACAGGTAGTAGTACCCTCATTGGACACATGTACTTAAACATAGACATGGAGGGGGAGGACGAATCCCTAAGGTTAGAGCCCAAATCCCTGTACTTCCCCCTATGTCTCCATCCCTGACTCTCAATGATTTTGGGAGCTTCAAGTTGTTACCTTCGACCATAGAAATACGTTTTGGTTGTTTGCACTTGTAAGTTTCTTTTGGAGTGTGATATTGAACCCAACATTCTGAGAAGATCACTCCATTTATTTAGAGCTTACAAGACTTCAACTAGATGTAGTAGGAAGCTCCCTGTGTATAATGGTAGTAAATATTGTTTGAATCACTAACTTAAATCTGACAAGATAATTCAATCATACTCTTACAACCTTCACGAGATGAGCTTGTGAAATTATCAAAGGGGTTTGCTTTGAATTTTTCTTGTGTTGGTTCCACACATTCAAGTGTACTGTAGTACTAGAACTTTTCAAATCTACAGTGCTCTTTTTTTTCTCTTGAAATCTAAGAAGGATAGTTGGCCAAAAATTTGTTCAAATTTTGCAAACTTGTCATTGAACCGTCTAAACATCATATCTTTCAAGGTCCAACCACCTTACTCTTCTAGACATTCCCAGATCTGAAATAACCTTGGTTTCAATTTAGGATTTTATGATTCCTTATTAGGAGCAGTTGCATCCCGACCGATTCCTTTCTCTCTTCAATTCTCACAGAGGAAGACCATATCCTTGGAGAGCTCGACATGATTTCGACTACCTTGTCACGATCTCACTTGAATACTCTTTTTGATGAGGGTATAAAAGAATCACTCATGATGCCTCTATTGAGACAAAATGGGGGAGGAAGAGGAGCGTGAAGACCCAATGCAGATGATCTTAGCAATGTTAGCAACCTTTGAACAAAATGTAGCTTTGTTAAGAGCACAAATAGGCTAACTTAACTTGGAGGTAGATGTACCGATGGATGCGACTTATAATCCTTGGTAGTACAGAATTAGGAATTAGTTGTGTCCATTACACCTTGAAGTTAAATATGAACTAAAGCTGTAGTTTTTGAATTGATTGCCTAATTTCAATGGGAATGCACATAAGGAGCCATATGCATTCCTTAGGGACTTCGAATTAGTCCGTGATAAACTTAAGCATCCTAGGGTTAGCCAATAGTATATAAATCTCAAAGCCCTACCTTTTACCTTGGGAGATAAGGCAGATTACTGGATGAAGAACATGGGGGTGGTTATAGATACCTATAACCACTTCAAGGACCTCTTTTTGAAGAAGTACTTTGACTAAAATAATCCTCATGCGTTCTCACATCACAACTTTATCCCAACTACTGAACATGCCATTTTTTGATACTTGGGAGAAATTCAAGGCTCTTCTACAGAAGCGTCCATATCATGGACTTGAACCTATCATCTTGGTTCAATCAGGTTACAACGGCCTTAACCCTGAGGTACAGGGATTGGTTAGCGCTGCCTATAGAGGTAGTTATGAATCACGTGGTGTAGATACTGTCAGGAAGGTATTCCATAAGATGGTCAAGATGAGCCGTGCACAAACTGCTAGTAGGGCATATATAGAGTCACCCATAACACTCTCATCTAAAGGGGGAAAGAAGGGTACAGTTGACCTCTCAGAGAACTTGATTCACAACATGGGAATCATAGAAGATAAGTTGGCTATCGTTGAGAGGATTAACAAAAGAATAAATGAGTTGGACAACAGCTTATCACAGCTTCCAAAGCAAATGGCAGAGCTGACAGAGAAGGTATCTACGATAAAGGTACTTGTCGTGATTTCATCTACTACCCATGTTTACCTTGTGCATCATGTACAAGAGAAACATATGTTAGGGCCACCCTATCCATGGGTAGAGAACCATTCTCTTACCCATTGTTATCAACAATACCCCCCATCAGTTGACAAGGCTACAGAGGAGCCCTCTTAGGCGTAGGAAGTGAACAATATGTAGTACACACTGGACCCTTCTAGGTAGGGAAGTATGGGGGTCGTCCACCTTACCAATATCCACCTACATTTTAAAACATCGTTTTCACTCCAGCATCTCTATATGCACAACAGAGTCCTAAAGCTCACCACTCCCAGCAATCGAGGCAACATCATCAGTACATCCGACAATCAACATACCATTTGGGCCATCAGGTCTCATTGATTAATTCTTGATTTATCAGGTTATTTATTGATTATCACCTCTTTAGCTTGGGCTATTTTATCTAGTTGATAATAATATAACCCTAATTAAAACATACTCTATGTAAGTAATTATCATTAAATTTTTTTCTTAATAACATGTCTCTATGTTGTACATTTATCTCTATGTTGGGCCATTATTTTTTGTGTTTATTAATTATTTATATTGTAATAAAAATTAGTTTGATGTTGTACATAATTGATATAACATTAATTATTAAAAATCGAAAGGAAATACACAACATATTTTTAATGCTTTAAAAATACATGCAAAAATTTTTAGTATGTATATATTATGTATTCTCTCTTTGAGTTCTACCATGTTGAACATTTTTTCTGATTCAATTTCTATTTATTTATTCTTGATTTTTTCTTCATTTGTCTCTGTTCATAATTTCTAATTCGGCCACATGGTCTAATCTTCGCCAGCCACATGCTTGCTCTTCTTTCTTTTCCGCTGATTACTTCCCACCATTGGATTCATCTTCATCTGTAGATCTCAAACATTCACATCCGCCTCTTATGCAGACGTTTGATTAGTTGATCAAACGACCATGTTCCCTTCATTCGCGCACCTTCCTTAATCGTTGTATCACAAGATCTGACATCTATCATTCATCTTCAACATTTGACCCCTTCTGTCCCAGATGAATAGTTAACTAACTACCTAAGTTCGACCTATTTTCTTAACCATCTCACACAACTTCTTCGCTAACTTCCATCTCCAAATCATTCACCTAACTGCTTCCATCTACTCCAGCTATCTAACTTCTTCTAATCATTACTACTTTAGCAACATGCGGTGGTTGAACCACCGCCTAGATTCGTCTACTTTCCAACCTCCACTACCTTAAAACCCCAACTTTGCTGCTCGTAACTGTCATATGCCTTTCGTGAGAGTTACTCCAAGCCTTAACCTCCATCAGTGATAGTGATAGAGAGTGACTTGAGAGCGACAACAAAAGTTCTTCTTAGGCGTGGTCCAAGGTGATAATCACCTTGCTGCAGCATCCACATACGGCTGCTCGAGCTTACTCACTTAGACATTGAGGTCAAGTGATGACCGGTGCATTTTAAAGTTCCATACTTAACCCATGTTCTATTTATAATATTCAGAATTTTTCTTAGTTAATATCTCCAGGTAATGCCAATCTTTGTTTCGTTTGTGTTTCTTTATTCTCTATACATGCATCCACGTACTCTCCCATTAATTTGAGATCAACCACATGATCACCGTGATACACCGATCTTCCCAAGATCATAGTCTCTCTCCATCACCCTCCATTTCATTCTACCCAATTTGATCTTTATCCTTTATATGCAAGAGGAAGGACCCATCTAGGGTACCTTCGTATAAGTCCTCATTTCGCTTCAGTTCAGTTTCAATATGCTCGATCCATTTCTTGGTAGTGCAACTAACCAGTGCATGTTTGAACAATTAGAGCTGTGTATCTTTCTCTATTCTCTAATTTTATCTCTGACGTATCAATGTCTATCAAGCATTACAATGCATGTCAGACCATCCTCAGACCTTAATCTTATTTGCCAAGACGTTAGTGATCTCCTGTGATACTCAGATCGAAAGTAAAAACAAAGTAGAGAGTAGTGACCTCGCTGGAGTCTAGAGCCCTTAACTTCATCGATGAAGACAAATGAGGAGCCAAGGATTCCAAGTGTCGTCCAATTATATCTCATTGACTCGATTTGACGGTTATCGGCACTCATTGTGCCACTCGAAGCAACGCTTTGGAGGCTCAACCTTGGAGTGACATGGACCAGATCCGAGGCTTAATGCAGTGCCACGTATCATCGATCCACCAAGCTTTTGAACCTAACTCTAAACCACTGAGTTAGATCTGCGCACTGGGCCGGGTACCCAATGGGCTTCTGGGTACCCGACCAATTTAGATTGGACTTGGGTATTACTTTAGAGCTTCAGCTCGAAAAAATCCGGGCCTAGCCCGACCTGCAACTAAAAGGGTTTGGGCTTGGATATTGTTTTTTCTTTGAAAACCCGATTCGGCCCGATAAGCCCGAAAAACAATAATAACAAAATTCAAATTTCATATTATCATATACAGAAATCATAACGTATATGGTAGATTTTACTCATATGTCTAGTAATGAAGAGGTTTCTATTTCAAGAAATACACTAATTGGTTTTTTGGTAGATTGGAAACGTAGCAACGTTTGCACTTTCTATATTTAATTTATTTACTAATCAAATAATCCATCCACCATTATAGAGCTGATTGATTGTCAATTTATTATTTATTCCATAAGTGAGTAAGCCTTCCAAGTTTCAATGTTACATTGCACGGTTTTATATCATTAACAGGAGTCCAGGACATTTACATTCTGTATCGAGGGAGCATGATCAGAGTTTTGAAGATTCCACCATTTCAGTTGTCAATTAGAGTGCACAACAATGGCGACTTGTGATTCTTATTCTTAGTCTGCCGGTTTTTATGATAAGGTAGACTATTTATTTTGATTTTTACTACTGTTCACGTTACGCTTCCAGTGCTGATTTCTTAGTCTGCATATACATGATACTATAATCCATGAAGGATTTATAATTCATTTCTTGGTCTGGACAATAGTTTGATGGAGATCCTATAACGTGATACTATATATACGTGATACTATATAACGTAGTCACCAAATTTATACAGTATCACCAAATTTTTATATACTTACCTTTCTGCATATATTTTTAATTTATATAAAGGATTTATAATATTTCATTTGGTTATACTATTGTCTGTATGCCATTAAGATAATTTTTTATCTAAATTTTTTGAATTAAATTATTAAATATCGATTAATGGTTGGCCTTAGAATCACTTCGATTAAATATATATTATGTATTTTATAATCATACAACATTTAAGGTTTATAAAAATAAGTGGATATTTTATCACTATAAAATTAATTACTCAATGTTCAGATTTCATTTTTTTTATTTTTAGGGAACTAATTAATGGATTTTATTCATATTCATATTGAAGATGTCGAGCAAAATCCAATTAGTTGTGCACCTAAAAGAAGGAAAATATCTAGAATATGGAAAGATTTTGATGTGATATCCGTTGACGGAAAAGAAAAGGCAAAATGTAAAAGGTGTGGTGATTTACTTGTTGCAAGTACTAGGATGGGTACGAGTCATCTAATGCGACACATTGAAGGATGCTTGAAAAAAGTTTCTATGAAAAATGGACAGAAGCTCTTAATATTTGAACATGGTGAGAATGAATATACAAATATTGGGATTTTTAAGTTTGATATGGATCACACTCGAAAGGCAATAGCAAATGCAATTATCATGCATGAATACCCTTTCTCTATTGTTGAGCATAAATACTTGATGAAGGCATTTCAAACATGCTCTCCTAAGTATGCACCATTTTCTAGGAGAACGGTTAAGAGGAACATCATGACTATTTATGCAGTCGAGAAAGAGAATTTAAAATTTTTTTTAGAGAAAATGTCCGAAGAATGCTGCTTACATTTGATATGTGGAACTCTCAACAAACACTTGGGTATCTATGCATCACTGCACATTATATACATAAATTGTGGAGACTACATAGCCATATATTGAATTTCATGCATATTCCACCACCTCATAATGCGACCACTTTGTATGAAAGTATCTTGAAAAGTTTATCTTCTTGGGACATTCAGTCAAAGATATTCACTGTGACAGTAGATAATTGTTCTACAAACGATAGTGATATATCCACCTTGAAACGTAATTTAGGTGGAAGAGGTCTAATTCCTCTTAATGCTCATTTTTTCCATGTGAGGTGCAACGCCCAAATATTAAATTTGAAAGTTCAAGATGGTATGAAAGAGATGCATGATGCTATATAGAAGATACATGAAAGTGTCAAATTTGTGAAAGGTTCTACTAAGCGATTGCAATACTTTAAAAACTCCACAAAAGGGGTTGGTTTAGAGCCATCAAAAAAGAAGTTATCCTATGATGTCCCTACTAGATGGAATTCCACCTTCATGATGTTGAGAAATGCTTTATTCTTTAAAGATGCTTTTGTGCAATTAGTTGTGGTTGATGCCAATTATCAAGATTTGCCATCCGATGATGAGTGGTCATGTGCAAGTACATTATGTGATTTTCTAGAAGTTTTCTTTGACGCAACCAATGTCTTTTCTGGCAGAAAGTACTCCACTTCAATTTTTTTTCTATCAAGTATACAAGGTTCACATGCACCTAGGTATGCAATGCCATGCAAAAGATATTCATATGCAATGCATGGCAAGAAAAATGAATGAAAAGTTTGAAAAATATTGGAAGGATTGTAATGTGTTGCTTGCAATTGCCGTTATACTTGATCCTGGATATAAAATGATTTATGTAAATTTCTTGCTAAAGAAAATGCATGGTCCTAGTGCCGATGAACAACTAAAAATTGTGGAAAAGGGCCTCCATGACCTATATGATGAATATAAGGTTGGGAATAATGGTCAAGATGACCATTCAACTGTGAGTACACCTGGACTTCTTGTAGTAAGTGTTGGAGACTTGGATTATTTTTTACAATATTATCAACATTCTTGTTCTGCTCAACCTTCCTTATCTGATTTGGAAGTCTATTTGGAAGAGAAGTTGTTTCAACCAAAGCCAAGTGAAGATTTTGATATTTTGGGATGGTGGAGAAAGTCAGAAGATAAATATCAAACACTTTCAAGAATGGCTCGTGATGTACTTAGTGTTCCACTTTCTATAGTAGCTTCAGAATCAGCTTTTAGCACTGGTGGAAGGGTTATTAATGATCATCATTATTCCACATCTCCAAACACAGTAGAAGCATTAATATGTACACAAAGTTGGATTAGAGATGATTCTGCTGGACCAAAATTTGAAAGGTATAAAAAGACGAATCTTCTTCTTTTTCATTCTTTATTAAGTATGTATATTTTCAATTTTTTTACTTAAGATCTCTATTTTTTATTGCAGTTTGTCTACTAGTAGTGATAGTTCTGACATGGATGATAAGGAAAGATGGATGTAATAAATTCAATATAAAGTACGTTTTCTAATGATCTCTTTTGCATATTTTGTGTGTGTTGTACAACTTATAAGATAGAATTCATATTATTTGCAGATTTTGGAGTTGCGCAAGCTCAGAAGAGAATGAGGAGATTCTATTTTATTCGCAAATTTAGGAGTTATGCAAGCCGATAAGAGAATAAGAAGATCCCTTTTTTATAATTTATTTTTAAAGCATGCAAACATGTTATTTATTATATTAGTACTAAACTTTGATGTAATAGTTGTAGTCTTAACTATAGGATTGATTTGACATTAGACTTGTTATAGGATTTGACATTAGACTTGCATAATGCTACTCATAATTTTTAGTATGCAATTCAATCATGACTTTCGACTTTTTTATATGATATGCTTTTAAGATAGATTTGTTTAACAATGAAATGTGAGAAAAAGATTATAGTACACATTCAGAGGTAAATAAGTACACACACATATTACTTTACACATAAGCATACTTATAATGATTTGATGGGTATATAAAATGGGCTTAATAAATAGATTGGATCTGTACTTGTCGTAGTATAACTTGTGGGCTAAATGGGCAGGCTTGGGCTTCTAAAATGAAGTTAAGCCCAATTTTAAGTGGGCCAAACCCGAACCGATATTAAATGGGCTTGGAATGGCCTGGGCCTCAAATTCCATGGGCCAAATGGGCTTTTATACCTATGTAAATGGGCTGGCCCGGCCCGACCCGATGCCCACGCCTAGCACAGAGTCATGAGATGTTGGAATGTTTACTTTGGAAATTTGCAATGCCACCATGCCGAGTTTTCAAAGTTGGAGAGAAGCCCTTATCACATGTATTTTTTGTATTTTTACCCTATTAGTTTTCTATAATTGCATTTCAGTCGAATTTGGACCATTTTGTGAATAAATAAAGTTTGTTTTCATTGTAGGTATTCCCATGTGATGTTTGTTTAATAACATATGTTCCTACTATCTATTTTTAACGAAATTGGTGTCGTTTGGAAGCTCTTTTCACGCTCTTTAATTGGTTGCATTTTATTCAATGCTTTGATACTTACCTCACATACAAAAATTTAGAGGGCTTAACTTGTCATTCAACCTTGTAATTGATCTTAAAATTGAATTAATTTGTGGTCGATTGACACATTGATGCCTTGATTCTCATTGAGTCTTAATTAGTTTTACAAGTTATTAAATCAACTAATCAGGGGTATTATTGTGTGATTGCGAATTTATTGTATGTTGCATTTGCATCATATTTTGTTCATGTAATTTGTATGAGTGGCATAAAATGATATGAGAAATTCATTCACTGCATCCATGTTGCATTGACTTGACCTAAATGACCATTAAATTGCTAAACTCAATATTTAATGTCTAGACTAAATTTATTAATTACTTGTGTTCTCGTGTTGACCCTGGACTTGCCCTTGTATAAATTAAAACCATGTGCTCTTCACAAAGACATTTGAGGTGGTGTTGAGTGATATATAATTTGCCATACTACAGCAGTAATTAATTTACACTATCGATTAGTGTTTCATCAGAGGACACCGTTGCCAGGGATACGACATAATATTTGATTTATCTTAGGTTTAGATATTTATTTGTAGTGATCTGTAGTGCATTCTAGGTTAAGTGTCTGTGTTGTTTTATTTGTTGTTTTTTCATGTTTGTCTACGTGCTATTTAGTTATTTAATTAGCTTGATCACTCCTGAGAACTTTCTAAAAAATCTTATAATTTTGTGGTAGGGCCTGCGAAGCTGACGAACACTGAAGGAACACAGAGGAGAGGAGCTTGGAGCTATAAGATGAAGAGACCACTGTATAGTCATTTTAGGAGGAATTTTTATTTTAATAAGTACTGTTTTTTGTGTTGTATTGTATTATTATTTGTTATAATTAGGTATTTTGCCCCATTTACAATGGTTCTCATTTGAGATTAAAAAAGGAAGTTTATATTCTTCTACTGCATGGATGTGTCGAGTGTGGGTCTCGACTTGAGTAGAGAAAATAGAATTATGGACATTGCTTCAAATTGATAAAATTTAGGTCAGATTGCCTTTTCCTATTTCATAACTTAGGACTCACAATTTTTTGATCTCATAAGATTCACTACTAACTTAGAGATTCATCTAAACGCACTATAAGCTACCTTCTATTTAATAAAACTTAATTAATATTCTTTACCGCTAACAGAACTCCTTCTTAGGTGTGGAATTTTCTAAACTTGCATCATTTAGATTAAATTTTATAAATTAGGTCTAGCATCCACATGAAGAGTGCTGGGAAGCATTGTAAGTTTCTTTAAAAGGCTACACGCATCATTGATTTCCGCCTGCATTCCATTTTGCATCTTCTCACTCATTTTTTACAAACTTAAGGAAAAGGAAAAATAGACTGAACGTTAGTCATGTTTTTCATGTGGTCACCTTAATCAAGCGATATCCTAACCCTTTAAAATTGGGACTAAATTATGAATGTTGACCTTAATTATCTTGGAATAAAATCCACCTTGTATTATGGGTAGTAACACCCTCATTGAACACAAGTGCTAACCCCCAAACAAACTAGGTGAGGATGGATCCCTAAGGTTAGAGCCTACATCCCTGGACTTCGACCCTAAGTTTCCAAGTCTGACTCATGGATTTTGGGAGATGCAAGTGGTTGTCTTCGTCATTACAAATAATTTTGGTTGTCTGCAATTGTAAGTTCCTTTTGAGGTGTGATATTAAACTTGGCATCCCAGTAAGATCACTCAATTATTTGGAGACTTATATGACTTCAACTAGGTGTAGTTGGAGAATCCATGTGTGCTTGTAAAGATTATTCTATTAGCAATTAGAACTAGCAACATAAAATAGGTTGAACTCTTATGTCTCCCACATGTTGAGTTGGTGAAAATATTAAAAGGGTTTTCCTTGTGTTTGATTTGTATGAGTTGATTCCACACATTCATGTGCAACTTTGTACTAGATCTTTGTTGAATCTATCCTGCTCATTTTTCCATGCTCTCTTGAAATCGAAGATGGATAGTTGGCCCTATTTTTATTTATTTTGCGAACTTGTCATTATACCATCCAAACATAACATCTTCCAAGGTCCAACCATCTTCTTCTCCTGGACCTTCCTAGATTCAAAATAACCCTCGTTTTGATTCGAGATTTCATGAGTCCTTCTTAGGGAACAGTCATATCCCATTCAAACCCTTTCTCTCTTCTCTTTCATCGAGGAAGATCATTGCCTTGGTGAGGTCGACATGATTTGAATATCTTTGTCACAATCTCACTTGAACCCTCTTTTTGATGAAGGTTTAGAAGATTCAGCTAAGCTGCCTCCAAACAAATAGAATGGGGAGGAAGAAGAATGTGAAGGCCCATTGTAGATGGTCTTAGATAGGTTAGGGGCCTTTGAGAGGAATGCAGATTTATTTAAGAACCCAGATAGGCCAGTTTAACCTAAGGATGGATGCACCAATGGATGCGGCTTATAATCTTGGACAATATCATATGACAATTTTGTTGAGTCCAGTTGAACTAGATGTCGAATATGAATTGTAGTCGCGGTTTTGATTCTTTTTCCACACTTCAATGTGACTGCACATGAGGAGCCATATGCATTACTTAGAGACTTTGAGTAAGTTTGTACTACCTTTAGACATACTAAGGTAAGCCATGACTATATTAGACTCAAAGCTATACCTTTTTCCTTTAAAGATAAGGAGGATTATTGAATGAAGAAATTGGGGATAGTTGCAACTACCTATACTTAGTTCAATGACCTTTTCTTGAATAAATTCCAGACTTTGAGTAGAACTAACTTGATGCATTCTTGCATCACGAGGTTCTCCCAATTACCGAATGAATCTTTTTGTGATACATGACAATAATTTAAGGATTTATTACAAAAGTGTCCTTGTTATAGACTAGAGCCTGCCATCCTTGTTTAATCAGTATTCATTGGTCTCAATCCTGAGGTACGACGTTTTAGTTGGTGCTGCTTGTTGTGGTAGCTACGCTTCACATGGTACATGCACAGTCTGGAAGGTGTTTGAGAGGATGGTTGAGAAAAGCAGAGCATAGACGGCTAACGGAGCTCATACAAACACCCCCATCACATTTCGATCTAGAGCTAGAAAGAAGGAACTTGATCTTTTTGAGGATATGATTCCCAGCATGGGAATCATAATAAATAAGCTGACAGTAGTAGAGAGGATCAATAATAGGATGGATGAGTTGGAAAACAACTTATCCAAGTTGCCGAAGCTGATGACAGAGCTGACAGAGAGGGTATCTTGGATGAAGATACTTTTCGTGACTGCATTTGTTGTTCCTATTTATTAAGTACATCATGTACATGAATAATCGATGTCAGGGCCACCACAACCGTGTGTAGAGGACCATAGTTTTACTCACGTATATCAACAACATACACCATCAGCGGAGACTGTTATAGAGGATCCTTCCCATGTATGGGAGGTAAATGATTTCATACATGACACAACCAAGTTGGCAAGTTCGGGGAACTGTCCATTTTATGTTCAACATCCCCCATAACAACACTAGTACTGGGGCCATCAGGGCTAGTCTTCGTGTTTCCCTTCATCTTCTTTACAACATCAGTTGCCTTCGTTAGGACCCACTAATTTTTGATGGTAGATTCTCAAGGAGTTGCGTTCCTATAGGAACGAGGTATAGGATTTGTAGGTCGACCTCATCCGCTTATCACAACTACATAATGAGTTGTCTGCACCATCTACATCCACTCCCATCTAGGTTCAGACGCATCCCAACAACCTGAACCAACCGCAACAACAACATCAATATTCTCAGATATATTACTTAGACTCACCAAGATATGAGCATGAGATTCTTCAATTTCATTCTGTTAACCATATGTCACTCATGAGCAGAAGGATCGTGGTTGTACCTGACTGGGCAAGGGACATGGATGGGTCCATTTCTGAGGCCCTACTTGAGGAGACTTCAGAAGACAAGGAGGACATGCATCAACATCAGGCCCTTCACGGAAACAAGAGTACTATTGGCAGAAATAGAAGGAGTATGAGAACGCATCAAGAACATGGAGTAGATTTAGAACCTATGGAGGATCTTGCACCTTCGGTTGGGAAGGATGTACCAGTAGCAGACATTCCCCAGTCTTTAGTAGAAAGTTAAACTTTAATATCCAAGTTAAATGTAAAATATTGATGAATGAAGGACCCTGAATTAAATAATAAAGAGAAGCATGTTTCAGTTTATGATTCAGAGTCTTCATCAAATTCTTCTACTTGTTCAATCCCTTTCATCTGTGCTCCAATGACATGAAAGTCCGTCATTAAGAAGATCCAAAAAGATTATCCAGATATGGAATGATTCGTTAAATATAATATCATTGTTAGTGTGACATTTGATGAGTATGTGGCTAGCAATCCTGCATTTCTGAAATAGTACTGAGCGAATATAGTACAAATTTCCCTTCATCATATGAGGTAGATTGCAAAGATGACAACAAAGTTGGGATATGGAAACAGAACCTAGTAGTAGTAAGCGAAACCCTCTCATCTGGAGAGGTCAATGTACAAGATATAGTTTGCGAGGCATTGCATGAGTTCTTGAGTTCTTCATCCCCCTATTCCCAAAATGTCTTACATATCTCTTCATATCTGTCAGTTGCACTTATTTTGGGACAATCAAGGGATATATATGACGAGTCAGATGTGTCTTTGGCCGAATTACTGTGTTTCTTTGACGATCTGACTTCTTGTATAATAGAGTTGTTGGATAATACCATAGCGATATCACCCCATAATGAACAGAGAACCTGTTTCGGAGACTGTTCAACCCTGAATGCCACGACGATGAAAGATTACTTTTCCTTACTATTTAATGATCAGATTTTGGGGAGACTAACAGGGAAAATGTTCCTCTATGTTTCTTGATAGGTACTTGGGCTACAATCAGGTAGCTGATGAATCCATGATTCACATCCTTTATTCCTTTATTTTAGCAGAAAACCCTATGCAAAATAACTGTAAATCTAAACTAAATCCAATAAATTAGCATTGTGCATGCTTTTGTTAATAGTGTGAAATTAACACTTATTTAAGAAAAATAAAAGAATAAGTAGAAAATAAAAGGAAATAAATGAAGGCTATAAGGACGTAATAAATACGTATTGACCTAACCCCGAGAAAAGGTCAAGTATTGACCTGATCGACAAGAAATAAAGTAGGGAGAGATAGGGTACCTATTTATTCAAACAAAACAATTCCAAAAATATTTAATGTACATATCATCCCTATTTATCCTATATATATAATCAATAAAAATATGTCACAATTTATATAATTCCTTAATAAAACTTGTAAATAAAATATGTTTTTAGATAATAAAAATGTGCAAGTTGTTTACACTTATACAGTACGTATACCTATCTATTTATTTATTTTGTGTATAAATTGCATATTTATTGTATTATATAAAACTTGTATATATTTATAAGAATTAAATAAAATTAAAATTCTAAATTACAAAATAAAGTAAAAATAATACCAACTTTTCATTGTACAATAACACAAAGTATTTATATGTTTTACATAATACTAATTTATTAACTCATATTCTTAACTTGTAAAATTCCAATAAAATGTTTTTATGTACTTTAATTTATTTTGTAAATAAATAAAATATAGAATTTAATCTATTTATGTAAAAATATCAAAATAGAAAAGCATGTATACCATATAAAGGTATATTATACCTATACGAACTAACATATATTGTATATAATATAATATATATTGTTAAAAAATATTAAAAATAAAAGAAATCATTTGTAAAATAATTAACATTTTCTTTTTTATAACTTTTTATTTTAAAATCATTTTCTATTTTTAATTGATTTTTCTTTTATTCTTGTAAATCCTATTTTCTGATTGGTCAACCTGGGTCTGTTGACAAGGGTCAACCTTCCCTCGCCTAGGATCGACCCGAGCAAATGTTAGTCGGACCCGATTTCTCCACATTTTTCAGCCTAGGTCTGATCACCTCCTTCCTGAAATTGCAGACCATTGTCTTCCATGTAGAACCCCGACCCTCACGGATACCCTCATAGGTCTGAAACCACCTTGGTTCACACGATTCCTCTCGATCTTTGCAGAACCCGAGGATCCCTATAAGTCTTCTCTTCCATCTCCAACACACCCTAGCTCACTCTGTGCACCTCCTTCTCTCCACTTGAGTCTGTAGGGTTGTGACAGGACCTAGTTGGACCCTTTTAGAACTCGATTTTGTGGCCGATAGAGTGACGCTTGTTCATGGTCGGAGTTCTCTTCCACGAGTAGCCTCCTTGGTCTTCTGTAGCCTGGTTGGGGCCACAACCCCAGCACCCACCTCACCTTGATTTGCCTTCACATCTCTGATCATCTGGTAGCCTTCTACCTTTTCTTTTTTTACCATTCTTTTCGATTTCATCTTCATAGTCGTTGTCATTCATCATCGCTTTGACCTGTATGTCGGAGGCCCACCTCTCACATCCCTCCATGCATATCGATTCATCATTTCATCATTTATCCTCCTTCGCAACCTAACCATCCTAAATCTTGCTCATCGAAGCAAGATTAGACTTAGACTTCCTCCTCAACCTACGTCTAAAGTCGATCCTCATACCCTTGCTAGTTCAGGCGTGAGCTGGAGGCTAAAATCAACTCTTATCGGATTATGTGGAGTAGCTTCAGGTGACACCACTGCCAGATCAACATTGACCCATCCGACGCTTCATCGGAGACCCCCATTCATCGCAGACCTCTTTCAGCTACTTGCTGGACCTTTTGGCCTACTGAGAAGACTATAGCAATCTCGGATACTGATGATCAAAGCTTAGCAGGAGGTCCCTTCTTATGAGTTCTTCCACAACCCTTTAGTATCGTTGGATGAGGCAACCCCTAGTATATTTGATCTAAA
The DNA here is from genome assembly GCA_037367405.1 of Ottelia alismoides. Lineage (NCBI taxonomy): Eukaryota > Viridiplantae > Streptophyta > Magnoliopsida > Alismatales > Hydrocharitaceae > Ottelia > Ottelia alismoides. The sequence continues at coordinate 630,274 of JAZKJV010008889.1, read as the reverse complement.
CCGTACATCAACGTCCAAATCTTTTCGCTCAGATCGAATCTAGGGATGATCCCAGTCGCACGTTACCGTCTACCACCTGGGCCATTAGATCCGTACCTGGTAGTCATATCTAAGGTACATGTCCTCTTTGATGGTCCTGACTCTCAAAATCCTTTTCTAGTCCATAAGAGTCGTACGCTTGCACCGCGCTCCAGACCGTCAGATCCTTTCAGAGTCACGTGTTGCACTCCACCTGCAGGGGTATATTTCACTTTACCCCTTTAGTTTCTATCATTTCTTTTTAATATTTTGTCAAAGTAGTTATGAATATTTGTAGTTAGGACCTTATAGTTTTTATAATTGCACTTAAGTACAACCGAGTTGAACTCACGTGCGTGTTTACGTATATTTATGGGTTATTTGCATGTTTAGTCAAGTGTTTTATCTTTTTATCTTAATCAGAAAAGTTTTTGGATACTTTCATATATATCCCTATGAGTTTGAATCGTGTTTGTCACACATGTTTTTTTTTGGATTATTTGTATTTTGGCCTCTGAAGTTTTATTGGGTGTTATTATTCGTTCATTTAACTGAAATAATTGCATTTAGGTCCTCTGTTCACTGTCTGATTTTTGTGCTTTATTATTAATTGCAATAAATGTTAGATTAAATCCAAAAATCCACTAAAAAGAATATTTAACTCATGCTAGTGTCTTCTTTATGTGGAGATTTTTGTATGTTGATTTTCTTTTATTAGCTATTATTAAAAAATTCAAAAATAGTACAAAAACTCCTTGTTTGCATTAGAAAATATAGTTATTGCTGCAAGCACTTGCCTTAGACATTAAACTAAGTAATCATGTGGTTAAGGAGGTGAATTCCTTTAGAATGATTCCCGAGTTCTTACGAGGATAGTTCATAGTGTGTGGGATTCATCGACTTATTCACGGTCTACTCTAGGAAACTACACTTGTGAGCTTGTTAATATAATTTTTTATCACTAAACTCTAAAACTGAAAACATTAATGACCTAGCTTTCACGCTCATCATTACGTTGAGTTGGCGAACGCGGGGGTTTGTTTATTGATCCATTGTTTTTCAGTTTATAACTACTCTTCACTTTTCCTCCTGATCACAATGACAAGCAAGCAATCTCTTAGGCTACCTCTAGTGGCACCACTTCACAACACTCCTGTACAATTATCTAGGGTAGTTTCATATAGCTCAAACTCTCTCTCTCTCTCTCTCTATCTCACTCTCAGAGCCCAAGTATTCTGCTTCATTCTTCTTTGACCTTCCAGATACATCACCTGATGTATAACAACAATAGATAGAGCTTATTTTTGTTGACTTGGCAACACCTAAGGTCTACTCTTTTTCAATTTTAGAGTACGACAAGATGTCCTGAGAGAACAGAGAGGATGGGTAGCCAGAGATTCACGATGTATTTGATTAGGATGCAATCGACAACAGCCTCATGGAATCCCTAGAGGCAATACAAAGACAATTCGGGAACATGGGCTATTGATGACAATGGTTAGGAAGGAGTTGATGCAGATCAGAGATGCTAGAGTTGAGAGATAAATTAGTGGACCAGGGATTCCTATACCTAAGGATCAAGCAGATGCCGGAGCAGAGGCCAAACCCTTGCATACCATGAGGGAGATGCACAACCTTGTGCGACTCATACTCATAGGTGGATTCAGTTTCATGCCATTCTGGGAGATTTTGAGCTCCGTCCACAGACGATCCATTTTCTGCCCAAGTTCCATGTCTTTCCACCGAGGAGCCTCACATCCACTTGTAGGTGTTTGAGATGATCTACAGTACCGTCCATGGGAGGCTCGTGGATGAGAATACAATCATGCTGATAGCCTTCCCATTCTCCTTGGTTGACAGAGTAGCCTACTGGCTAAAGCACTTAGGGAAGGTTGTTACTATTTGGGAGCAGTTGAGGACAATGTACCTCAACAAGTACTATCCACTTAGTCGAATCAATGTAGTGAGATCCATTATCAACAACTTCAACATGATACCAAACGAGCAGTTCCACGAGGCTTGGGATCGATTCAGAGAGCTCATAGATAGGTGTCCTCACCATTATATTAGCAAGCCTAACTAGGTACATAGTTTCTTTTGTGGGCTAACATCTGAGTTGTAGGGGCTCGTCAAAGCCTCTTGTGGAGGATCCTATTTTTCCATTGACGAGGATCAGGTTTGGGCCATCTATGAGGAGATGGCTAAGAACTACGTAGTGGTGACCCAGACCCATGTCTACACTCAAGGGAAGCTTCCCTATCAATAATTGTCTCACCATAGTGTTGCACGTATAAAGGTTGGTTCATCTTCTACAACAGCAGCACTAGCAGAGTCGTCAGGTACAGACATGGGTATTATCAACCATAAGTTGGACGACATGGAGATCATAGAGAAGAAGAGGTGCTACGAGCTAGATAAGCTCAACAAGATTGATAAGCTGGCCCATAATTTGAGTGACCTGAAGATGCTGATCATGTGCCTTTAATAGGCATAGATGACTTCTTTGCCTTCGTCTAGGTCACATGCTGATCAGGGGAACATATCTTCACAGTCATCTGCCTCATACAAACAGGTTCACCATATTCAGGCAGAGCTTGTTTAACTAGCCCCACAGTACCAGTTGTCACAACCTCCTACACCAGATACATAGATGGTGGGGTACCACAGTGATCAACCGTTGGCAATTTTCCCCCACTGTTGCACGAGCAGTTGGAGACGTTAATGAAAGTCAATAGGAAATGGTATTCCTAGTACCAATAGCAACCCGGTATCCTCCATGATCAACCAAGCTTCAAATGGTCTATTGGATGTGCTCGATCCCAACAGCAGCCTCCGGCACAGTCAGGATAGAGTACGCAACAATTATAAACCCAGTACTTCCTGCACACAGTTCCTCAACCGTAGTACTCGGGTCAGCAGTGGAGGAAACAAAAATACACTCCCACTTCTAGTAGCCCCCCTCAGTCATGCCTACAGCAACAACATGGCAAATCTTAGCACTTTCAGAGAGGCAACCCATCCAGTTCTCGTCCACCCTCGTATGAGAACCCAACTTTAAAGAATCTTTCTTGCATGCTTGCAGAGCAACAAACAACTTTTAGGCGAGAGATGGATGAGTTTAGGTAGGATACAAGAGAGATTATTAAGGGCAAGGCTGCTATACCCGCACAGAATGAGCTTGATCTGAACAACCTGAAGAGGAAGTCCGAGCAGGTACAATCGACATAGTTCGTCACTCCTAGTGAGGTAATTAACGATATTCATTATTTATTTGATGCTTATTTTGTGTCACTTAGGAGCGGTAGGAAGCTAGCAGGTGATAACTCATTTAGGAAACCACATGATGCCCATTCATGAGCGCCAAATGAGCTAGAGAGTCGTGCTGATGCCGCTAATTTTGATGTTGATAGTGGTACTGATGCCACCCACCTTAAAGACGATCTTGGCGATGATACTCACATCCAAGATATACGCCTACCCTAGGATTCACTATAACCCTTCACCTTTTTGTCTATAAATCGAGCTAAACCTCGTCTATTCGAACTAACTTTCCCAGCTTCAGAAACCATCTGACAGAGATCTCATGTTCTCCCCCCGATTCCGGCCAATCCAAGAGGTGAAAGCTCCTTGTGTTTGACCCGCATGGAGGAGTTATCATTGGAAGGGAGTTCCAAGGTGCTCGTCCACCTTGAATTGCGGCCTTGAGCGCATCGAACTCCAGCAAAGATTGGTCGTTGAGAAAGTACCTGAGGTAATATACCTCAACTTCTCAGATCTACCTCCATTTTACTTTCAAATTCCTTGATTTATGTGTTGGAATTAGCTTAGTTAATCATGTAATTAGAGGCCACTAATCATCATCTCTAGATCGCAAACAAAATCTTTATCAATTTCGCTCAAATTCCTTTTCATTTTCACCAGAGATAGCGTTGTATAGAAGCTTATTTTGAATTGCAATAACCCTACTTTCTTGGCCTATTCTATTACGAATAGAGCATAAATCCTATTATTGTAGATGCGTAACCATTACTTTAGTCACAATCGGTACCATTTTCACTATCTGGAGCTCATAATCTTCGCCAGATCGAAGGAGCAACATGAGGAGGGCTACGGTTTGAAAACTATCTTCTTCAATCATCGTAGTCGCCTTTTCCGACCTCATCTCGCAATATGGAAGCTCGAAGGAGAATGTGCCTCCTGGTCCTGCCAGCTAGCTTTAGTTTTCTCCGAATAGCTGTGCCACCGCTGAACTTTGTCAGAAGACCATTACCGCCGCCACTAGCTCCATGATTAGGGAAGGATAGCCAAGAACAGGTGTCGCGCAACCTTTTGACGCGTATCCTCATCCGATAGCCACTATCGCTTGAAAGCTTCGAATCTTGGCCGTTAATCTTGAAACGGTGGACATTTTATTTTATAAGCTCAGGTAGTTTCCAAAATTCATCCACACCTCCAAAACTTTTGCATAATTACATTTAAGTCCCTGTACGGTGACCTGATGTAATAAAACTTAATTTTTTTCATTTCAGTCTCTCTTAGGGACTAAACTATGAACTTTTTCTTTTGTTTTGCTTTTGACAATTCTATCCCTGGACACTATAGAAATTTTGGACACCTTTTTGATGTCATTTTCCCTTGATTTTTCTAGGGTAGTTACACAACTACCCAAGCGAGGTTTTGTTATTTTTGTTGAGATTTTTTAATGAGTATTTTTCTTGTTTTGATTTTTCTAAATTCACATCTGTTTTGAGTATTTTTTGCCCCTTTTCAATAAGAAATAAAAATCAGAAAAAAACATTTTGCTCAAAAATTGAAGTATCGCTATTCTTTCTCCTTGTGTTTGACCCAAGGAAACTTACCTAAATGAATAAATAGCATAAGATAAAATAGGAGAGAGAAACTGCCTCTTCACTTCATTCTCTCTCTCCTATTTTATTGATGTTTATTTAATTAATCAAGGTTTTATTGGGGTGATTTTTCTATACCGACTTTGACTTTTTATCACTTTCAAAACCCTCGTTATCTATGACAAGTGTCTTTCGTCATTTGACACTCTCAAGAATCTAGTTGTGCATGCTCATATCCTTCAGCCACTCGACTGGTCTCTCCCATTTGAGGTCATGACGGATGCCTCATATTTTGTCATAAGGGTTGCATTAGGATAGATAAAGGATGGATTGACTTTTATCTTTCACTGCGCTAGCAAGAATTTGGATGCCTCCCAACGAAATTATTTTGTTACAGAGAAGGAGATGCTAGTAGTAGCCTTTGCTTTGGATAAGTTCAGATCTTATATTCTCGGATTTAGAGTGACCATATTTACTGATCACACCGCCATCCGGTACTTAATGGACAAGAAAGATGCCAAGGCACGATTGACTAAATGGATCCTTCTACTCTAGGAGTTTGATATTGAGATTAAGGATAAACATGGAGTCAAGAATGTGGTGGCGGATCACCTCTCCCGATTAGAGCATCTTGAGGATTCAGAGACAACCATACCTATTACTAAGACTTTCCCAAATGAGGCAATTCTTGCTATCACCTCTCTCCCTTAGTATGTTGACATTGTGAACTATCTTGTTGCCAAGAAAGTTCCAAAAGGTTGGACCAGGCAACGAACTTGAGACTTTCCCAGCAAAGCCAAGTCGTATAATTAGAAGGATCTCTCCCTTTACAACGAAGGAGGGGATTGTGTTTGGTGTCTATGTACTCATTAGGCGGAGAACCACAACGTCCTCACATATTGCCACAAGCTTGAGGTAGGAGGACTTCCCTTTATGAGAAGGACCACATAAAAGGTTCTCCAATCCACGCCTTTGGTGGCTAACACTCTTCAAGGATTCAAATGAATTTATAAAGAGGTGTACTGACTGTTTGAGGATGGGTAGTTGTGGTCATGGAGACATGATGCCTATGCAGCCCATTCACTTCTGTGAGGTTTTTGATGCATGGGGCATCAATTTTATGGTCCCATTCCATAAGAGCCAGGTATTTGAGTACATTTTGTTGGTTATAGATTATTTGAATCATTGGATTGAGTCCATCTCTTCTCGAGCCGTTGATGCAAAGATTGTTTACATATTTTTGATGAAGAATATCATGTCATGGTTTGGGGTTTCTAGGGTTCTGATTTCTTATGGGGGTATTTATTTTATCAACGACAAGGTAAGGGCCCTTGGTAACGAGTTCACCATAGACCAGAGAGTTGCCACTCAATATCATCAACAAACTAATGGTCTTGTTGAGGTTTCAAACGAAGAGATCAAGACGACATTCCAGAAGGTTCTCCGCCCAGAACAAAAGAATTGGTCACACTTTTGGACTCGATATTATGGGCTAATAGGAAATCCTTCAAGACTACTTTGGGTACATCTCCATTTCGACTCGTTTATGGCAATCTATGACACTTAACTATAAAGATAAAGCACAGATTGCTATGGATAGTCACAGAGATATTATTGGATAAAGAGAGTGTAGGAGATCAGAGGAGAATAGATTGGTAGCCCTGGGGGAGCTTACAAATGCAAACTTTCTGAGTAGCCTACAGTATAAGGACAGCGTGTTGATTTGACATGATTTACACATCAGCCATAAGCAGTTCGAGCTGAATCAGAGAGTATGTCTATTTGATGTACGACTGAGATTATTTCTAGGGAAATTACCGAGTAAGTGGAAGGGACCATATTTAGTCCGAAGGTGCACGGCAACGACAATATTGACATATCCAAGTTGTCTTATGAGTCCACCTTTTGGGTCAACGATAAATGCTTGTAGCTTTTTCTTGATCATGACCTGTTGACCGTTGATATTGTCCTGATTCATTTTGTATGATATGTGCTCTTCGATTCTCATATTTTGCATCACGTACCTGATTTACACCTCCATCCTCCTCTTTGTATATCCGTGTTTTCTATTATATTCTTTCATTCTTCCATTTTGTTTAACACCCCAGGTCTCGTTTAGGATTCTTGCTATACCTAGTATTTGCTTTATCCAAAGTATATGGGGGTGTTAAACTTGTGTTGGTCATATTCCTTTTTTTCTGTTACCTCTATTTTGTTGCCTATACTTAAGGACATCAGACCCTAAGTATAGGGGAGGTCATACTTGTTTTTCACTTCTTTGATTATTCTCTCACTTGTCCAACAACTGTTGATATTCTTTTCTATACTTGGTGATTTTTTACCCTAAGTATGGGGGGGACAAGTCTCGTCATTGATTTCATGCAGATTCTCTTCCTCTATCTTCCTTATTTGTACAATTTTCTATACATAGGATTACTTGATACTAAATATAGGGGTGATGAATCTCCATTTCATCGCATTTATTTTTTCAGTTTTGCCTTTAAACCCTAGCCAAATGCATGTATATAACATTAATTTGTCAAAAAAACACCCATTAATTATACAAAATATTGTATGAAATATTGTACATTAATTGTATTTATCGCTAAAATAAAAGAATAAAGGACAAAAAAGAAAAAGAGCTAAGTGTCAAGGACACTGAAGTAACCCTAGCCCTCGAGACTTAGTCATCATGATGACTTCGTCGACATGGAATAAGGTAGGGGGAGATAGGGTGTCTAAGTGTATAGAAAATACAGAGCAATCACTCTATTAAAATAGGCCAATAATAGCTTTTTGGGATCTATTTTATTCTTTATTATTTACACCTCAGATAATGAAACATTTTACACAAAATAGGTATATAATGATATATAGAAAAATACAATAATTATTACACATAAAAATAATATACAATCTGCATTTTATAGACAAAATAAAATTCCAAAAGCCAAACATCACATACCCATATGTCCCAAATAAAAACTCAAATATATCAAAATAACCTCTAATTTTATATAACTTTTAATAACATATTTAATGAAAGTGGTTTCATATTTTTTTGGAGAAAAGGTGCGAAAGTTAGATTTTGGACCCCCATTGTACAATATACCTGATTAAAATAATCATTTTATTTATACTTTTTAATTCTGATATTTTATATTTTTATAACTTTGTAAATATTATGTATAATATATGTACATATTAAAACAAGAATAAAACAATAAAGACAACACTAAAATAAAAGATATATATAAAATACATAGATGATATACCTATAATTGTACATATACAATTAATACATTTATTTAAGTAAGTGTAAATAATACATCCGAAAAATATAATAAAAATATATTTAAATAAGTAAAATTAAGTTATAAAAATATAGAATAAGAAATGAAAATAAAAAATAAAAAATACAAAATAAAAAAACCTAAAACATAGGTAAATATATATATATGTACCCTATGAAAATAACTTGTAAATAAGCACCTCTAAAAAATAAATAAAAATGGGCATAAAATACTAAAAAAATATAGACACTATTTTTATTTTATAACCTAAAAATAATAAAGTTGAATTCAATTTATTATCCATTTTCCAATGCATTTTTGCCTTGGAAATTCCTGGTTAGTCCACGTGGACCAACCATGCTTGTTTTGCTGTTGACCGCCAGTCAACTGTCCAGCCTACCCATATGACGTCTGTCAGAACTTACGAGGCTGCCCTTCTCTCCATTTTTCCGACACCTCTTCCTTCACTCATTACCCTCGAGACCACCACCATCTTGCAGCCACTTCGTCCCACATCCACGGCCATCTTCGCATCTCCAACTACCCCCGATCGATCACACGGTATCGTCCCTTGAAACATGATCAAAATTCACCTATAAATATTTCCCCCTCACCCATTTTTACTTTTTGGATCCGTTTTCTTCGAGCTTTAGCCCCTCAGATCACCTTGGTGATCTTCTCTATGGTGACAACTGATGACACGGAAAACCGAGCGACTAAGGTAATCAGGTATCTCTACGATGGTCGTCACGACCTCAGCCACTCGATCGTATCGATCAAGAAAAATAGACCACCAAGATAGATGAAAATCAATCAAAAACAAGATAGCGGTCCTACTATTAATTTAACCTGGTATAGCGACCAGGATCAAACACAAGGAGCACGGGTTGGCCTCTCGGCCTACGAAGTAGTAAAAAGAGATAAAAACAAATAAAAGAGTTGTTTTTGGTGGTTTTTAATTATTTTACAATTTTTTTGGATATTTTATGTATTAAGAAAATAAGAAAAGCAAACAAACACACACTTCAACAATTTATTAAAAGCACTAAAAATCAACCAAAAATTCTAACAAAAATATTTTTATGTGTTTTATAATTTTTAGTGTTTTTGGTGAATTTTTGGGATTTTTCTGATGTTAATTTAATTTTCTAAAAATCAAAAAGTGACTAAAACAATAGGTACTGTCCAGCCGAGCTAAAAGGGCCTAGATAAAATATCTAAAGGCCCCAAATTAGCTGAAGGTAATTTTCCTGTAACGAGAATAAAACAAGGAAAATTAAGGCACCTAATTTATTATTTTTGAGTTTTTGGTTTATTTATTAGAATTTTTATAAGTTTTAAAGTGTTTTTCAATTTTTAGTGGTTTTCAGTGATGAAAAATAGCCAAAATTGGCTAGAAAATCAAGCACAACAAAATAGACAGTAGGCAATTTTTTTGTAATTTTTAGATACTATTTAGTATTTTTTTGTGGTTTTTAAAATTAGACAGTAGCAAAAATGGAGGTTTTTTAATTTTTAAAAATATCAAATTAAAACAAAAATGTCCTCAAAATTCCTCGTAAATTTTACACTATGGCAGGAGCCATGTGTCCAATTTTCGTTGGATTTGGAGGTAATTTGCTATTTTATTCAAAAATAAAGAGGGGGCACAGTGCACAGGGACCAAAGTGCAAATACCCGGAAGTCTGGGGGGTCTGGTGCAATTAACCCAGCGAAACACGTGCTACGCGCGTGCCTGGGGCACTCAGGGACCCAAATGTAATGAAAATAAGTCCCGAGGGCTATTTGGTAACAGGTACCAAAAGCCCAGGGGCTTATCTACAAATAACCCAAAAAATCACGCACATGCTCAAATGAAATGCGCACAGGGGTATAAATGCAAATAAACACAAACTTTCATTCATTCATTAACAGTCAGAACTACAGGGGCATGATATGCAAATAAGCCAAAAACTCACGTGTCGATGCGCGTGTCAGACCATACACAGGGGCATAAATGCAAACTAAACAAAGTACGGGGTCCTCTATGCAATAATCCCAAAAACTAAACAACTATATTACGTATTTACAGGACTAACTACGAAATGCAATAAACAGAAGGGCCTAAGGGTAGTTTACCCTTTATTAATGGAGCGGCTGGATGGAGGCCACGTGGAGCATCTGACGGTGGCGAACAACGGGCGCTCCACAGCTGGGCTCCTCGGGTGAATCCGACGGCGAGGGTTAAGCCACGTGGTGCATCGGACGATCGTGGCTCTCTGTGGCTAACCCTTGCGCATCGGGTGGTCCAGATCTATCCTCCTCAGATCAAACGGTGAAGGCGGCTCCGTGAACGGATGGTCCAGATGACAACTGGAGCGGGAGGGCCGATCGGACGGTGTCTGAAGGTCGAGGAAGAACAGGTGGCCGGTGAAGTTCGCCGGCCTCGTGCGTGCGCTCCTGACCTCCTCTGTTGCGCCTGAAGATCGGAGAAGCTCCGGCGTGGTGCTCCGCAGCTGCTGGTAGCCTCCGATGGCCCAGCCGAGCTCTAGGGAGCTCCGGCGAGGTCGGCGGAGGCGAGGCTCCTGGCCCGAATGACCCAAGCCCTCAGATGGGCTGGGTAGTACCTGCAAAGACGACCAGAAGACTCGCGGATCGAGGGCAAACTGCCTCGACCCGGTTAGGCGGGGTGACGGTGAACGGTGAGGCGATATGGGCGAGCTCCGGCGAAGGGGGGGGGTGGAGCTCGAATCCCAGCTCCTGTGCGAGCTGGGGTGGATGGGGATATGGAGAAGGTGCGCGGGAAGGAGGTGATGGTGAATGTGGATCCCGATGATCGAATAGAGCTATGGAGTGGTCGGAATCGGCGTAACACGGCGGAGCGATGATTTGGGGGAAATGGAAAATCAAAGAAAAAGAAAGGTCTAAGGGACTACCTGGGTGGCTGACGAGACTGGGGATGAGCTAAGGATGCTCTGGGTCTTCACCTCGAGGAGCATCTCCCTCCGAGGCTCGAGCTCCTGCTGGTGGTGGAGCAAGGCGGCGAAGCTTCGCCGGATCAGTGGTCATGCTCCCTCTCCTCGCTTCAACAGCACCGGACGCGAGCTGTCACTCTCGCGCACACACTGGAGCTCACTGGGGGTGGAATCGAATGGCCAAAGATGAGCAATGAGGAGGCGGAGCTCGGCTATATATACTGGAAGGGTCCGGGAAGACAGGCGCGGGTAGGGCGTGGAAGTGCGCGGATCCCGATGCAGGAGCTCCGGTGAGGGTCTCGGATATGTTGTGGACGGATCTGACCCAGGGTTTAGGTGGGAATCAATCGGGTTTAGGCGCTAAAAATTGGTGAAATCGGGTCGGGCGCCTAAGCCCGTGAGAAGTGGTCCTGGGGGGGGTAGTTGACCGGGCGGTCAACATTCCCAGAACCAGTAGGAAGCGACCACGTGGCGAAAGTTTGAAAGTGAAATTCAAGGTAGCTAAGGGCCGAATTAGCAAAAAGTTAAAACATGAAATATTTTTATTTTATTTTTTTCTATTTTTTTTAGTGATTTTTAATTAATTTTTTAAAGTAAAAATAAAGTATTTACATAGTAGGGTTAGATATAGGTACATATACAATATATAGGTTTTTAGTTTTTGATTTTTTATTGTTATTTTTATACAATTTTATTCCCATTTTATATTTTATTTATTTATATTATAAAATAAGGAATAAAAAGATATTTTTATTTTATTTTTATTATTTATATACATAGGTAAAATAAATACATATGTACATTTATATACATAGTATATTTACAATATATTTTTGTGTTTTTAATTTTGTTATTTTTATTTTGTTTTTGTTTTAATTGTTTTTATTTTATTTATTTACACTATATAATATAGAATCTTTACAAAAATTTTGGAAATTAATTTTATTTATAAGGCTAAATAAATATGTAGGTGGTTCCATGTACAATGTGAAAGCGATATTTTTGTTCTTTTTGATTTTTCTATTTTTATCTTGTTTTTATACTTATGAATATGTACAAGTATTTACCAACCAATTTGCATCTATTTTTGTGAGGAAAACATTTTATTTTATTTACATAATTATTTACACACATGAGCCCCTATCTCCCTCTACTTTGGCTTTTATGCGGTCAGGCCCATGCTGAGCCCTCCCTTGGGTTAGGTTGCTCAATATTTATTCTAAATATTTCCCTCTTTTTCTTTTTAATCTTTATTCTTTTATTTTTGCACAAAAACATGCTAATTATAGGTTTTTACACAATGCATGCTTTTGGTAATTATTTGTATTTACACATATCTACATGCATTTGCGAAGGTTTTTGTAGCTAAAATATAAGAATAATGAGTGATGAATGAGTATTCATCAACAGCATGGTGAGGGTCGTGATTTGTAGCCAGGAGAGCTTGTGGAGTAGGTGTATCCACCCACCATCGGTGCACCGTCGACAGGTCTTGCTACTAGAAGCCTCAGGATGGTTGAGCCCTATTTCCCATCATCCTTATGTCATTCTATAATATAATTTTTATTTAGCATCGTTAATTTACAATTAGGAACATCGAATCATGCTTAATCAATAAACCCGCAATTCCTGAAAATTTGGTTTAAGGTAATGTTTATAGTAATCCATCTGTTAATTCACCCCACTTTCCATGCCATTTCAATTGCATCTGCATTCTCCATCGATTCACCACGCTATCCAACCCATATCCATCGTGGATCTGGGAATCAAGCTCCCTCCATCGCTACCTCGTCGAAGCACCCCCTCCATTCCATCCCCCCTACCATGTTGTGTAAACACCGGGTTGCGTAGATAGCTCTCGTGCCCGGGCTTATTTTGGTGTATACTTGCAGGTCATTCGACACTCCTGGGACATCAATGACCACCTAGAGCTGCTTCAGGTGGTTCTTCCTTGATGGAGCATCCTACGCCACCTCGCTTCGCCTGGTCCCTACAGGAGCATGTGGAGGAGGCCTAGCTACTTGTTGTGCTTGTCAGAGGAAAGATTGACCACCAAAGCAGCACGAAATGACGAATCTAAAGTTGCTGGCATCGTGTCATGGATGTTCTTCCAACCCCCCTTCCTACAGTTCGATCAAGTACAATAATCCAGATCTAATTTAGACTGTTGTTTAATAGCGAAGGGGTATGCGATAAGCGCCACTCGATTAGCCACGTGGTGACTTCTAGACCCTTTGATCTTGGCATTTAAGGGGTAGATTTTCATAGATATCCTCCACCTTTTTGTATTTGCTATCAGGTCTTGTAAATATTTTATTTGGTTTAAAAATTGTTGGACAAATTCCACGACATCTTGAACTTTTCATATATTGCAATTTGGTTCACGTTAGTTTCACGTGTAGGCGCACGTTTACATTGTAAAATTTGCATTGAAGCCCTCATGTGTCTATGTAATTTTCTTTTAATATATAAAAGTTGAATATTAGTGTTAACCTTTGGGTAAAATTGCATTGTAACCCTTGCATTTAATTTTTATTGAAATTATACCTCTGCTAGGCTAAGTAATTTTTGTGTCATTTTCTATTTATTAAAAATAATTGCCGTGTTCTAAAAATTACCAAAAAATAGGAGTAGTACCTGGATACATGCTTGATCATGCTATATAATTGTTTTCGCATTTTAATAATGTACGATTATACCTTGTTTGCCTTGAAAAAGCTAAAAAATATAAAATTCTTTAGAAAAAAACCCATAAAAATATTTTACGTTTATTTAAGTACTATTAGTCTTAAAACCAAAAATCACGAAAAAATACTAAAGAAAACTCCTACAAATTTAAAATCCCTAAAAACACTTATAAAAATTTATAAAATTCCCAATAATTCAAAAAAATCTATTTCCTGTTAATATTTTTCTTTCAATTATTATTTATATATTAAAATTAATTTGGACAAATTTTAATTCCGATTGTTATTTTATATCTCCATTTAATTTCAGGCATTTAATTAAACCATGTTTTAGGGTATTTTTAACTTTAAAAATATATAAAAATTAGCAAAAAATCCTAAAAATTGACAAAATAGTAAGAAAATATTAAAATCCTGAAATATTTTATTATTTTTAACTTTTTTATTAAAATTTATATCTAAGTTAGTCCATATTGTATATGTACCCTATATATAGTCTTATTATATATTTCAAAAGTATATAAAAATAAAATTTAAAAAGAAAATAAAAAACCAAATGCCAAATTAACTATAATATAAAAATAAAATAGAAAAATTCTATTATTAAAAACCCACATTATTTGATAAATATTGTGCATAGCTATATATGCGCATATACTTATATTATTATTTATAAATAATATATAGTGCTACATCGTGTGTTCCTTGTGTTTGACCATTTTCCATTGGTCATTATACGCTTTTTATAGTAGGTTTATAATAAATTTTAATACACCCTGCCTTTATTGCTTAATATTCAATTAAGGGTTGATTGTTGAACTGGATCGAATTTCTGTGAACGGTCATTACACCGATTAGACATATCACCTTGTGAGATCGCTAGGCCCTCGCGAGGATCCTCTATTTCAAATGGCGTCGTTGCCGGGGAGAAACACATTGTAGTGCATTTTTTGCATGCATAGTTGTCACTATTTATTTACATTTTTTGCAAATCATCCTTTGATAATTGTTAGAATTATTCTAATTCTATTTTCTTGTTCATCTATCTTATGAGGGACAGCTTGACAAGGACTACCTATAGGAGGTGGGTGCACCCAAGGCGAGTGGAGGTCCTCTTTCTTCTTTTGAGCTGATAAGGAGAGAGCAGGAAAAAGAGTAGCGAAGGAGGAGGAGAGCAGCATTGAGCATAGAATTTTTAATTTTTTAGTGAGAAAGAGATTTAATTTTTGCAAATAAATTGTGATTAATTTGGACACTACTCTCCACACTACACAACGTCCAGTACCTGGATGTCTCTTCACCAGGGGCCTCGTATCGGATTTTTCGTGTTTTATCACCTTTATTTTATATGTTTCCCGTGATTTGAGCTTTCTGCCTTTGTTTTTATCTATATTTCTATGAGTGAGCCCTTAAATAGTAGGTTGCTTGACTCGGTAGCTAGGTCTAAAGTCCTAATACAATTACACACACCTATAGTGATACCCGCATGGACTTCGTCAAAAATTAATTGCCGATTATATGGACCTGAGATCGAGTGCCGTGAGATGTCCTATACAATACTTGCAGGATCCGCTGTGGCGGACACCAATGCACTTTAGAGACCGAAATTTTGGATCTCATTCACGAGTGATTAGCATTTGGTTCTTCTCGATAATAACATCTACTATTTATGATGTTTTCTGCCATTTCATATCGCCATATAGTGTAAACATTTCAATTCTTCCATGCATCCCACATGGAGAGAGATGGGAAGCACTGTGAGTTACTTTATCTTTACGTGCATCATTAGTCACTAAGTTGAGATTTCCTTCTTAGTGATGACTTGCATGGCTTTTTTGTCCTCTCCCCCTATGTTTATATCACTTAGGACAAAAAAATTACAAAAAATGCTAGGCGGTTTGCTCTTAAAAATACTCAAAAAAAAACACAAAAATAAAAAAAAGGGACTACTAAATAAACTTGACCTTAATTAAAATTCGTAACGAACCATTTACTGTTTGGGTTTCACAAAGCCCACAATTTTTTCAGGTACACTCCAAACAGAGAGAGGCTTGACCCGCTAAGGATAGGAGCCTAAATCCCGATTAGTGGCACCTTAGTTATCACCAGGGTTGGTGAAGTATTGCTGCTTCTATCGTACGTGACCGAGTTGGGCATAGCCAAGCATGGTGTTCCCACCTTGTGTGGAGCAACCAACTTGGTCTGAAGTACTGAGCATAGGCCATACCATCATGGGTGTGTCTGTCTCATAGGTTTGCATCTGAGTAGGTCCTTGCACGCTCACTGGTGATAACGTTGCGAGCATGGATAGATTTAGTGGTTTCACCTATTGGCTTCCTTTCTATTTCTTTGGCTGAGTAGCCACCCTTACAAGAGATCAAGGACTGTTAAGCATGCAGATCACATGTTACAAATGAGGAGGAACTAGTACCGGGCACTCGCTTGGATGTACACATGCTCTTATAGGACTAGCGTACTTAAGGGACCGTGATAAGATTTCCTGAAAATAACAATAAAATTGAAAAGATAAAAAATAGTCGAACTTTTTACGGCTTCACACGTGTTGAATAAGTGACCCACCCATGTTTTGTATTTGTTTGAATTGGATTAAGGTCCAAAGATCAGTCCTACACATTGTGTGCCTTTTTCTCACTTTTTTCTTTGACTCCCTATTTGATCGCCCACTCATTAGAGCCTTCTACCATTTTATACTCGTTTATCTTTTGTTAGACCTCCATATAATTCTTCCAAACTTGATCTCCTCTTGACCATCGAGATGGCAACACATGGATGGCCTAGTCGGGACCCCATCGACACCAGCATCGATTCCATGTGCTCGTCACCTCCAACAATTCGGGAAGATTCCTGAGAACTCAGTTTAGACTCCGTGAACCGATCTCCGGACTCCCCGTCTTCTCAAATAAACCGATATCACTCTCGTCCAGAAACTTGCCCATTTTGGATGGCAATTGATTTCACTCCATACACACTGCCATCCTTAATGAAATTCAGTGTTGGTATTAACACTGATCGAGTTGCCACTTATGGTGCCTCCATACAGATCGATCATGGCATTACTCCATTTGCAAATTAAGATCCCATTCTGGAGCCAGAGGTCGTGATAGAATCAGACTCAGTGTCAGAGAAAGAGATGGTTGCTGGAGGAAAGGGGAAGGGACCACAACCACCACCTCATCCAGATCAGAGTCCATAGCTGGATCGGAATGTTGTGAAGGCTCAAATCCTCGCTTCTATTCAAGCAATCCAGTAGTAACCCACAGATTAGGTCTTACCACAGGTCGCCTTCAAGGACATGCTCAATGACTTGAGGAGAAGGAGATAAAATAGAAAAGGATTCGAAGAAGATATTGAAGGTGGAAGTAGAGGAGATCCAGATGAGCATATAGTAGAGAGGCCCAAGTCGACTCTAAAAGAAACATACAATCCTTTGGTGGGGCAAGTTACCGAATGGATCCAGATTCTAACAATCCAAGCCCATTTCAAATTAAAGCCTCAGTTGCTGGCACTCCTACCCATCTTCCTTAGAAATGCAAATGAAGCATCCTACATTCATCTACAACAGTTTGGGCGCATCTGTGACACAACTCACTACCATTGTATACCTCTTGGGGTAGTGAAGATGATCGCATTTCCCTTCAGCCTTCAGGATAAGGCCTTCATTTGATCAACCACTTAGGGAAAGTCATCATCACCGTGGAAGAATTGAAGTTAGCCTTCTTGCACAAGTGCTATCCTCTTGGGTGACTCAATCAGATGCATGCCTGCATAGCGAACATCACCTAAGCCACACATAAATCTATTCATGAGGCCTGGGAGAGGTTCACGAGCTACAAGAAAAGTATCCCCATCATGAGATTTCTAGGACCAGCCTGGACCGACATTTCTTTGGGGACCTATTATAGAAAGCAAGAAGCTAGTGGATGCAACATTTGGCAGCTCCCATTTCAACAAAGATGAGGATGTTGTCTGGCAGATATTTGAAGAAATGGCCGAAGGAGAGGCTGCTTTATCATCATCCCACACCTATCAGAATCAACAACAATCTGTTCAAAAGCCTGTGCACCTAGCAGAATACCATGAGCCGGACAAGGATATGAACATTATTGGGAGCGAACTGTCCAAAGTGGACATCACTGAGAAGCAATTGCAGGACCTGGAAAAACTTTCTCTGATCGAACAAGGAACGAAGAACCTGGACAAACTAGATCAAATCAACAAGTAGATGGAGTTGTTGGTGAGCACAATCAACTCTTGCAACTATGTGTCTGCATTGGCCTCCACTCTAGCTGAGATGAGGGAACATGCACAACCACAACCTCCTCAGCTGAGTCAGCCCCAACCAAGTCTTTAACAAGTCTATTACGTGCAAACCCCATAGCCAACAACTCCTCAGTAGTTACAACAATAGTTGGTTGCCTACGAGTCGGAGCCCCATTACATTCCAGAACAGCTCTTCCCTCCACCACCTCTTATTTAGGAGGTGAACAGTGTATGGTCAAACGATGCGCAACCCACCTGTCCAGGCGGACCTCAGCAGGGTCAGGTTGCTAACTCCTGCTAGTTCCCTCAACAACAAGGAGGGAGGTTTGTCCAGAATAACTAGCAGCAACACCAACAACACCAACAATCTCCACAATTCCATGGTAATTGGAAATAGAATTAGTACCAAGAACCGCATTACCAACTATACCAGCAAAACCAATAATATGTAGTTGTGCCCTATCAATAACACCCTCCTCAGCAGTATCAACAACATTACCCTTATCCTCCATACCATTACCATCATCCCAACTAGCTGTCCCAATTCCATCAGCAATACCAGCGTGACCATCATGCTAAGGTATCTGAGGCTCCATCTCTATGAACCTAGCCTTGGACTGCATGGCCCAGCTTGTCAAGGGCCTTGCAGATCTTAGTCAGAAGTTAGATGATTTCACTGCCGCCAAGACCTACATTCTCGCACAAGTGGAGGCTAACGCCAATAACTTCAAGAAGAAAGAGCACATAGTCTGTGATGTTCCCTCCATTCTTACATAGTCGGATATGAATGAAGTGCTTTTATCTAATGTTGTCACTCTCAGGAGCGGTAGGACCTTCCAACCTTCAACCTCTTGCAAGGGGAAGAATAAAGCAACCAAGGGGGAGTCATTGTCTTCTTCTGCATCATCCATACCAGAAATCAGACCGAGTGAGGAAGAACAAGAAGGTAAAGCACCACCAAAACTCCAAAAAAATAAGCAAAAGCTATAATACCAAAAAGATAGCACAATCAGCAGCAACCAAAGCACCAGGCAACCAACCTTATAGGAGACCGCACCTGCAGTCGATCCGATGCCAGCCGATGGAGCCTCTCTGTAAGATTTTGGAGGCCCACCTTTGTTGAATGGCTCTGCTCATTTTCGTCATCCACATGTATAGCCTGATGTGGGCACAGATTTTGTTGTAAGTAAGAATACTATTTCCAATGTTGCTTTTAATTCTGTCTATATTCCATTTCATGATGCAATGACAAAATTCAAAAAAAATTAATATTCCAAAATTGTCCTCATTTGATCCAGATTTTGTGGAAATATTGTAGAATCTTGTTCTTAAAATGTCTCTTCTCAAAGACATCAAGTACACATTTCACATTTCAAGGAATTTAGGTTAGGACCGCTCAAATCCACAAGTATGGTTATGAAGTTCTCGGACACATCCATTAAGTGGCCTCAAGGAATTTTGGAAGTTGTCATCTTCACCATTCAGGGAATACAGTTCCCTGCAGAATTCATAGTCCTAGACATGGAAACTTTGGCTCCTCTTCTACGTACCTCAATAATCCTTGGACGATCATTCCTTCAAACAGGTGAGGTAGTTGTAAACTATGGTACCGGTCGGATAATATTCCGTTGACATAGTAAAAAGGTGCCGATTGATATGATCCAAGTCCCAAACCTTCAGCGTCTGCACCAGATGAGAGTGAGCCGGCAAAGCAGCGAATAGAAAACTATGACTTCTTGGCCTAAATCCACGACACAAATCTATTCTTGGATGATATCAAGACCCAGGCATTCCTCTGAACAGAGGAAGTCTTGGACAACATAGTCGAGTTCCCAGATATCTGATGAATACCCATTCATCACTCTTTATTCTTATATTTTAGCTACAAAAACCTTTGCAAATGCATGTAGATATGTGTAAATAGGGATAATTAGCAAAAGCATGCATTGTGTAAAAACCTATAATTAGCATGTTTTTGTGCCAAAATAAAAGAATAAAGATTAAAAAGAAAAAGAGGGAAATATTTAGAATAAATATTGAGCAACCTAACCCAAGGGAGGGCTCAGCATGGGCCTGACCGCATAACAGCCAAGTAGAGGGAGATAGGGGCTCATGTGTATATATTTATGTAAATAAAATAAAAATGTTTTCCTCACCTAAAAATATGCTTGTAAATACTTGTATATATTTATAAAAGATAAAAACAAAATAAAAAGTTAAAAATCAAAAAGATTAAAAAGACCCCTTCATCATGTACATAAACCATGCTCCTATATTTATTTAACCTTGTAAATAAATAAAGTTATTTTCAAAACTTTTTGTAAATATTCTAGGTTATATATTGTATGTAAATAAAATAAAAAGAATCAAAACAAAAATCAAATAAAAAGAACAAAATTAAAAATACAAAAACACATTATACATATACCTTGTATATAGATGTATATATCTATTTATTTTACCTATGTATATAAAAAATAAAATAAAATAAAAACATCCTTTTTATTCCTTATTTTATTCTATAAATAAATAAAATATAAAATAAGGATAAAATTGTACAAAAATAATAATTAAAAATCAAAAATTAAAAACATACATATTGTATATATACCTATATATAGCTATATATTGTAAATACCTTATTTTTATTTCCAAAAATTAATTAAAAATCACTAAAAAATAGAAAAAATTAAAAGAAAAATATTTCATGTTTTGACTTTTCCCTAATTCGGCCATTTGTTATTTTTTATTGAATTTCTAAATCTTTTACACGTGGCCTTCACCCATTGGCCCTGGGGATTGTTGACCGCCAGGTCAACTGCCCCCCCCAGGACCACTTCCCACGGGTTAGGCGCCCGACCCGACTTCCCCCTATTTTAGCGCCTAAACCCGATTCACCCTCGCCTAAACCCAGGGTCCGATTTCTTCTTGATACATCCGAGACCCTCGCCGGAGCCTCCACCTCGAGATCCGCGCTCTAGGATGCCCTACCCGACCTTGTCTAGCCGGACCTGCACACATATATAGCTCGAGCTCCGCCACCTTCATTTCCATCTTTGGCTCATTCGCTCCATCCCCTGTGACCTCCAGTGCTCGAGCGTGAGTGACAGCTCGCTCCAGGTGCTGTCGCAGCGAGGAGAGGGGCCGGATACCACTGATCCGGCGATTAGCTCCGCCGTAGCTCCGCCACTGGTGCGAGCTCCGAGCCTCGGGCCCAGACGTCCCTCGAGGCTACGACCAGGAGCTTCCCCAGCTCCAGCCCAGTCTATTCATCCACCCAGGTAGACCCTATTCCCTTTCCTTTCCTTTGATTTCAGCTTTCCCCCAATCTTCGCCGTCGTACTTTTTCGTCGATTCATCCCGGTTCCGACCACCTCCCGACCATCGGACCCGACCATCACGTTCGCCCTTCCCCTGCGCATCTTCTCCGCCCCTCCGTTAAACCCAGCTCGCACAGGAGCTGGGGTTCGAACCCCTTCGCCGTCGCATCGCCGGGGTTCGCCTGCATCGACGCACCGACCACCCCCACGTCGCCTAACTGGGTCGAGGCACTTTGCCCTCGACCCGCGAAGCTTCTGAACCGTTTTGCAGGACCAGTGGAGGCCATCTGAGGCCTCTCGACATTCAGACAGGAGCTTCAGCTCCGCCACCCTCGTCGGAGCTCATCCGAGCTCGGCTGGGGCATCGGAGACCTACAGCAGCTGCGCACCTTCACGCCGGAGCTCCT
This sequence comes from Ottelia alismoides, assembly GCA_037367405.1. Classification (NCBI taxonomy): domain Eukaryota; kingdom Viridiplantae; phylum Streptophyta; class Magnoliopsida; order Alismatales; family Hydrocharitaceae; genus Ottelia; species Ottelia alismoides. Next base: position 608,467 of record JAZKJV010008889.1, on the reverse strand, counting down.
CCGATCTTCAGGCGCAGCAGAGGAGGCCGGAGGCGCCTTCACGAGGCCGACGAAGTTCACCGGCCATCAGTTCATCCAGCACCCTCTAGAGCCGTCGGATTAGCCTCCCGCTCCAGGTGCCATCCTGACCGTTGGTGGCTGGAGCCCCCCTTTGACGTCAGATCTGAGGCGAAAGATCCAGGCCGTCAGATCCACACGTGTCCTGGCCTGGACCGTTGGATCGAGCAGAGCAGCAGCAGCGTCGCGAGCCGCCCCATTTTGGACCGTCCGATCGCCACTTGGCGGCCATCCATCAGCTCCGCTTAATAAAGGGTAAATTACCCTTAGGCCCTTATCTTTAGTTTATTTCGTATTAGTCCTGTAAATGTTTAAATACGTTGTGTAGTTTTAGGGTAAATTGCATAGAGGACCTCGAGCTTATTTTATTTGCACTTATACCCCTGTCTGTATGAGCCACGTGCTTCGTCACGTGTATTTTTGGGATATTTGCAGTGTATGCCCTTGTTGTTCTGGCTGTTCTGAAATGAATGAAATCTTTTTAGTATTTGCATTTATGCCCCTGTGAATGGTTTTATTCCGCATGTGCGTTTATTTGTGGGTAAATTGCGACTGAGGCCCTCGGACTTTTGGTACGTGTTACCAATAGGTCCCCGGACCTTATTTTTATTACATATAGGTCCCTGAGTGCCCCAGGCACGCGCCTCGTGCGTGTTTTGCTGGGTTAATTGCACTTGGACCCCCAGAACTTTGGGTATTTGCATTCCAGTCCCTGTGCACTGTACCCTCTTGTCATTTTTGAATAAAATATCAAATCACCTCCAAATTCGACGAAAATTTGATACATGGCTCCTGCCATGGTGTAGGATTTTTGTGAATTTTTGAGGACATTCTTGAGTTCGTTTATTATTTTTAAAAATTCAAAAACTATCATTTTTGCCACTGTCTAGGTTTAAAAACCCCCAAAAAATATAAAAACCCCTCTAAAAATTCCATAAAAATTAGGTGGTTTAGTTTAGTTTGTTTTATTTTCGAGCCAATTTTGGCCATTTTTCATTGTTTAAAAATCTTAAAAACTTAAAAACACCTAAAAACTCATAAAAATTCTATTAAATAATCTAAAAACCCAAAACAATAATTTTGGTACTCAAATTCTCCTTGTTTTACCTAGTTTATAGGAAAAATACCTCCAGGCCCTTTTGAGGCCCTTAGGTATTTTATCTAGGGCTTTTGGGCCTGGGCTGGACAGTACCTTGCATTTTTGTTACTGTTTGATATTTAGAAAATAAAATATACATCAGAAAAATTCCAAAAATTCACCAAAAACATAAAAAATATAAAATACATAAAAATATTTTTGTTTGAATTTTTGCATGATTTTTGTTGCATTAAATAAATTGTTAAAGTGTGCTTATTTGTGTTTCTTTTATTTTCTTCACATATTAAAAATCCAAAAAAATATAAAAACAATTAAAAACCACTAAAAATATTTTGTCTTTTATTTGATTTGTTTTTACTACTTCGTAGGCCTTCGGCCAACCCGTGCTCCTTGAGTTCGACCCTGGGTGCTATACCAGGTTAAACATATAGCAGGACCGCTTGCTTTGTTCTGATTGATTTTATTTGCTTTAAGTGGTTCATTTTTCTTGATATACGTGGTCTGATTGCTCGGGTCACAACGACCCTATTTCTGTACCTCATACCCTAGCCTTCGGATCCGTTATCAGAATGGCGCCGTTACCGGGGAGCACGGCTTAGTAGTTTTTCTTATTTTCTTTCGTTTTTATTTTCGCGGCTTTTCGCGGCTCTTCGGAGCTCGCGGCTTCTCGCGGCCTTTTGTCTATATTTTCTTTTTATCTCATTTTTTTATTTTTGCTTTCTTTTGTTTGTTTATTTTATTTTACATTTCTGCATATATACCCTCACTTTTATTTTCATTTCCTTTTCTTTATTATTTGATTATTTTTGCTGGTCTGACCACTCATATCTTTTTCTTGCGAGGGCCCGAGGACCGAGGCGGCTATTCTCGAGAGCCAACGCAACCGCGGAACTTGGAGGCGGCTTCCTTCTCTACGAAGCCGTAGGAGAGAGCGAGAGGGAGAGAGTTGAGTGGGTGAGGTTAGATTAGGTCTTTATTATTATTGTAATAATACAGGGACATGACTTGGACACTTGTGACTTGCCGTAGCGGGTCTGTTTCGCCGAGCACCGGTGTGCTTGGGGACCCTTAGGACCTTCGCGGTTTTTCGTGGCTTTTTCGCGGTTTTCTTTTCTTTTCTTTCTGCCTTTTCCGGTGTTTACGCGGTTTTTGCTCGAGCCCCTAGACTTAGGATTTTCTGGTGATTGTGCGTAATTAGTAGGATCCACACACCTAATTGATTATCTGTTCCTATAGATCGATAATTGGACCTACTTAAAAAAATCATTAATAAAAATAACCGATTCATTTGCCTTCGTAGCCTACGTGCCGTAGCCCGTCCTGTAAAGCGCTTACTCCTACCCCCGATTTGTCGGACAGAGGAGGGACGGGCCAAGACCGGACTCTTTGGCTTGGAGGTCAGTGACCGGTTAGATGGCTCTTCGCTAGACTTGCTCACCTAGGACTCGGCTTTACCGCTGCATCATATAGGTAGTTTTATTCCTGTCTTTACTTTTATGCGCGGATCATATTGCATGTAGAGTGCTGGAGGCAAGGTACGCATTTCTTACTCAGCATGCATCATTGATTTATCGCGCATCGGCTTTTTCGTCTTCTCCCCCCTGTTTTGGACTTAATAACCAGGAGAACCGAAAAATTTGTTAGGCCTTTTGTTTGTTTTGAAAAGATTAAAAAGTGAAACCATAAAATTGGGACTGCTAAAGTTATTGATCTTAAAATCTGCTCACCCTAAAAATTTTTTGTCTTGGGGAGAGCAACCCCCTCATTGGATGGTTTGGATGCGCGAGAGAGTGACCCGCACCCTAGGTAGAGCCCCCCGTTGCTAGACCCGACCGATTACCAACTCTTCCGTGCGGGCCAGTCGGTTGGGTTAGCATCGGATATCCCAACAGGTCACGTAAGCGCTCTGATATTTTGTGTGTTCACCAAAATAAAATTGACAAGATAATTTGACCGAACTTTCACGGTCTTCAGCTCGCGTTGCGTTGGTGAACCGGGGGTTTGTTTTCAGATCATAATTTTTCCAGATCCCATCCGCCCTACTCGCCAGATCAAGATGATGGGTAGACGGTCTCTTAGGCAGCCTCTGGCTGCACCGCTTTCGGGCGCGTCTACCTTATCATCTAGGTTGGCTCGCGAGAGCTCAGACCCGCTCTCCGAGCCCGAGTACGATTCCACCCTGTTCCCCCTCGACCCCCTTTCTGATCTACCTGAGAGACAAGAGCCCGAGGAGACACTGATTCATTTGACAGCACCTGAGTTGGGCTCGTTTGGTTTTGCAGACGTCGCCATGGCCGGCAGTTCTGAGGATCGTTCCCGTACAGATCACGTTGTGATGGATCAGGGAGCGATCAACTCCACCTTGATCGCCTCATTGGAGACAGTTCAGCAGCAGTTACGCGATCAGGGAGCATTCATGATTGAGATGAGGAGAGAGTTGGAGCGCCTCCGATTAGAGCGAGATGAGCAGAGCGAGCCCGAGGAGATACCAGATGCAGAGGCACGAGCCGCAGCAGCAGCAGCGGCGCCGCGGCCGCCGCCGCAGCGGCAGCAGCCGCGGGAGGAGGAGGACCACCTAGACCGATGCGGGAGTTGCACAACCCCGGATCTACACTGATGCACCATTGGGTGGTGGTACCTGCTATCGTGGGGGGCTTCAAGTTCCCCCCGAACACCCTGCAGATGCTTCCTCGTTTCCACGGACTTGCCACTGAGGAGCCCCACCTCCACCTCCAGGAGTTTCTGATGATCTGCAGTACTGTCCACGACCGGCATGTGGACCAGGACACGATCCGGATGATAGCCTTCCCGTTTTCACTGGCAGATAGAGCAGCCACCTGGCTGAAGCATCTTGGGAGGTTTGTCTATACCTGGGAGCAGCTCCGCACCGAGTACTTGAACAAGTACTATCCACTCGGGCGGACGAATGCAGCGAGGGCCCTGATCAGCAACTTCTCCATGTTCCCCAACGAGCAGTTTCACGAGGCATTGGAGAGGTTCCGAGAGCTCCTGGACAGATGCCCGCACCACGACATCACGAAGCCGAACCTTGTGCAGAGCTTCTTCAGCAGGTTGACAGCAGAGCTACAGGGCCTGGTGAATGCTTCTTGCGGCGGGTCCTACTTCGCCAAGGACCACGACCAGGTCTGGGCCATCTTCGAGGAGATGGCTGAAAACTATATGGTGATGTCTCAGACCAGGTTGTATACTCAGAAGACCCAGCCACATCAGCCAGGACCCGTGCAGTACCAACGGATAGCACGGGTAGATGCAGGTCCATCCAGTTCGTCCGCAGCCGCAGCAGCACAGGCAGAGTCGTCAGCTGCGGACATGGGCATTATCAGCGAGAAGCTGGACCGCATGGAGCTGATCGAGAAGAAGCAGTGCCAGAGTATCACGCAGATGGAGCAGATGGCACAGGTTCTGAGCGACATGAAGACACAGCTCATGTGTCTCCAGGAGGCACAGACGGCTTCTCAGCCCCGTCTTCAGTCGCGAGGCGACGCCGGCAGTAGCAGCAGCTCGTCCCAGCGCTCCAGCACCCACGTGTAGCCTAGACAGGTCCATCTTGTACAGGCGGAGCCGTACCAGCAGCCGCAGCCCACCTACCAGTCCCCACCATCTCCAGAGATGCAGATGGTGGTCTACCAGCCGGACCAGCCTCTGGCAGTACTCCCGCCAGCCCCCTACGATGCAGAGCCGTTGATGGATGTCAACGGGATTTGGTATGACCGCCCCCAGCCTGGGATCCGACGAGACCATTCCGGATTCAGGTGGGGGAGTGGTGGTACCCAACCCCAGCAGCAGCCGTCAAGACAGGGAGGGCAGTACTCCCAGCAGAGAGATCACCACCAGCCGCAGCAGCAGCCCCCAGCATATCAGCAGCACCAGCCATCCTTCGATCCTCGTCCCTATCAGCAGCAGGGACAGTCGTGGAGACGTGAGCAGCAGGCTCACCCAGTTCAGCAGCAGCACCCTTCCTCATACCCCTCTTACCAGCACCAGCAGCAGCAGTTCCAGCAGCCTCACCCACAGAGAGGCTACCCGTCGGGTTCCCACGAGAGCCCTGCTTTGGATGACATCGCCCGCCTCCTCACGGATCAGCAGGACACATTCAGATGGGAGATGGACGAGTTCCGCCAGGAGATGCGGGACTTGGTGAGAGGGAAGGCCGCCATTCCAACCCAGATTGAGCCGAACCCGAACAACCTCAAGAGGAAATCTGAGCAGGTAGTACATACTGAGTTTGCCACTCCTAGTGACCCATTTGATGATACATCTTCGGATCTATTTGATGCTGATTTTGTCACGCTTAGGAGTGGTAGGACCCCAGCAGGCGGCGGCTCCTCATCTGAGCTTCATCACGAGGACACTTCAGAGGCGCCACATGAGGAGGAGGAGAGCGGTACTGAGGCCGCTCCAGATGATGACGGTGGCACTAAAGCCACCAAGGATGTTGATCCCACCGGCGGTACTGAGGCCGCCGCTTCACCAGATCTAGGAGGTGGTACTGACGCCACCAGTTCAGCCGAGCCAGCCCGCGGTACTGATGCCGCGAGACGTCTACCAGCAGTAGCAGCACAGCCAGCCCACGGTGGTACTGAGGCCACCGGTGTTAGTATAGAGAGAGATGTTGTTTTTCCTCGCCGTATTGTATCTCAGAACTTTGGTGTGAATAAAGGAAAAGGTTTAGTTTCTTCTGGTCCCACTGTGGTGCATGATGTATGTGTGGATCCGGTCATCGAACCATCTAGGCCTTTTCCTAGTCCTTCATCTGAGAAGGACCCTGTGATCCCCTTCCCTAGAGCCCTTCAGATGGGGAAGGGGAAGAAAAATGATCCAAAAAAGAGAGAGCTTGAGGAGTTCAGCTAGAGCATGATCGATCGATTCCATATCCAGCTGACCCTCCAGGAGGCTTTGCAGCACATCCCCCTTCTCCAGCGATCTTTGAGAGAGAGGACTACAGTCAGGAGGAGGAGGAGGAGGAACCACACTTCAGAGATCCATGTGCTGACCAAGGCCACGTGTTTCGCGATCCAGAACCGTCTGCCGGCCAAGAGGCCAGATTCAGGGGCCCCATATGTCAGATGCCAGATTAGTGAGCAGAGGTTCGACCGTACTCTACTAGATAGCGGATCATCGATCAACCTTCTTCCGGCAGCCCTTCTCGACCGCTTTGAGTTGGGCACTCTTCGACAGAGCAGGACAGTCCTTCAGTTCGCTGATCGATCTGTCAAGAGGCCGAAGGGGTTATTGCGAGACGTTATCGTCACGATTCAGGGCCTGAAATTCCCCGTGGACTTCGTAGTGTTGGACATGGAGATCCATGAGTCAGTGGCCGATACCCCCATCATCCTTGGTCGTCCGTTCTTGGCCACAGCCAAGGCGGTGACTGATCATGATAGCGGGAAGGTGTACTTTCGCGTCGAGGGCGAGAGTATACAAATAGAGACGATCGAGGACTACAGAGCTAGATTCAGAGCCCGCTCTGATGCGAGTACAGATTCAGAGCAGCTGACAGACACAGAGCCAGACATCCACCAGGACTGTGATTTTATGATCACAGATGATGAGGTAGCTTGGGCAGATCTTGAGACACAGACCATCCTCTCACTTTCAGATACAGCTGATGCCGAGATGATAGCAGAGGAGAGTCTGGAGAGCACAGCCCTGGTCCCGGATACCATTGAGGCAGCAGAGCCGGTCCTAGATCGCAGCACGATGTCTAGTGATGGTGGTGCTGAGGCCACCTTGTTTTCCGGTGGTACTGATGCCACCGCGGTTGATACAGATCCCTCAGATTCAGAGTCTGATTGGGCCGATTGCTATGATCAGATGCCAGACCTGAGTTCACCTGAGCCTATAGATGAGGAGGAGGTAGATGCAGAGCCGACCAATGACAGTGCAGTTGAGCAGCCTTCTCCCGATCCAGTTTGCGAGAGTACGCTTTCACTTTCCCCAGGCAGATTTGGCCGACTTATCAGCTTTCACTCAGTTTCTTCCGCAGCCAGATTTGCCAGCACCCAGCATTCCAGAGCTGAAGCCGCTCCCTACTTCGCTGAAGTATCGATTCCTTGCGGGCAAGCCAGAGATGTACCCAGTCATCATCTCCGCTGAGTTGACTGGAGAGCAGGAATCCCGTTTGATGGGGGTTCTTGAAAAGAACCGCAAGGCGATCGGATGGAGCGTAGCAAATCTCCATGGGATTAGTCCATCGGTGTGCTCCCACCATATCTATCTCGAGGAAGGGGCGAAGCCGTCGCGTGAGTTCCAGCGGCGACTGAACCCCAACCTGAGAGAGGTTGTGATGAAGGAAATATCAAAATGGTGGAGTGCAGATTTTATTTATCCCATTTCCGACTCCAAGTGGGTCAGCCCCTTGCATGTGGTGCCCAAGAAGACGGGCATCACGACTGTGATCAGTGAGTCGAGAGAGGAGATTGCTACACGAGTACCCACCTCTTGGAGGGTTTGTGTTGACTACAGGATACTCAACCAAGCCACCAAGAAGGACCATTTCCCCCTGCCTTTTATTGACCAGATCATTGAGAGACTGGCAAGGAAGAGCCATTATTGCTTCCTGGATGGGTACTCGGGCTACAACCAAGTGGCCATCGCTCCTGAGGATCAGGAGAAGACCACCTTTACCTGTCCCTTCGGCACATATGCTTTTCGACGCATGCCATTTGGGCTATGCAATGCCCCTGCGACTTTTCAGAGGTGCATGTTGTCGATCTTCTCGGACATGGTAGGGGAGTACTTGGAGGTCTTCATGGATGATTTCTCGATCTACGGCGACGGATTTGATTCTTGTCTTGACTGCCTAGATCGAGTACTCCAGCAATGTATTGAGTATCACTTGGTGCTATCTTGGGAGAAGAGTCATTTTATGGTGACTCAAGGGACGGTGCTTGGCCATATCATCTCCAACAGGGGCATGGAGGTTGATCCGGCCAAGGTTGATGTCATTAGGAAACTCACACCGCCGTCCAATCTGAGGCATCTACGGTCATTCCTGGGGCACGTTGGATTTTATAGGAGGTTCATTCAGGATTTCAGCAGGATTGCCCGACCGTTGACTGACCTCTTGACGAAGGACACCGAGTTCCTTGTCGATGACAAGTGTCTTTCGTCATTCGTGACTCTCCAGCAGTGTGTCATTGAGGCTCCTGTCCTACAGCCGCCTGACTAGTCTCTCCCATTCGAGATCATGACGGATGCCTCTGATTTTGCCGTGGGGGCAGTGCTGGGACAGAGGAGGGATGGAGTTCCATTTGCCATACACTATGCTAGCCGCACATTGGATTCCGC